>JAKKZN010000022.1:9539355-9551957 GCA_033441825.1 Pangasius elongatus | reverse complement strand
GTAATGTCATGGCGTGGGCATGTATGGCTGCCAATGGAACTGGTTCTCTTGTATTTATTGATGATGTGACTGCTGACTGTATATATATAGGCTGTAATTCAACAAACACAACAAAAGGTGTTATTTGCATCTATAAAATCACAATACTCCATACCTAGGTTCAATAGGGAAGCTATAAAATGAACATGAAAAGGTCACAGTAGAGGGGCAAAAAGCCTAGAGCAAAGTACTTCATCGGTAATTCAGCTGTGTGTGGCAGAAAACACAATAAAGGCAGTACACTCTTCAGTACTGCATCCTTTCAGATCTATCCCTGTGGCCTAAAAGGCAGTTCTGTTATGTAAGATACTCAAAATAGCTGACTCCCACCTTGTCACTGAAAAGCATACATGCCTCAGTCAGAAAAGCTGATGAGCATGAGAAATCTGAGTAAGAACAAGAGCTCACAAGACCGGACAGAGAGATACCGACAGCAATACAGAGAGAGGTCCACGTGGGAGTGTGACTACAGAGGGACAGACAATGAGAGCAAACAATCCTGAATAATTCGCTTTTTCCACAGCGCTGTTCGAATTCCCGAATCAGAAGGTGTGCATTATTCTTCTGTATACCACAGTGTGGCTGAATTCGTGAATCTGACAGGTCAGAAGGTGTGCGTTATTTCTGCATAACAGCAGCTCAGACGGTAGCTCTGGCTGTAATATTAATAATAGGTTTATATTAATGCACCCGTTCTTATACATTATTGTTTCTATGGAAACAGTTAATACACAGGGACTAGTACAACTGACGCGCCACATAATCTAAGACTAAGAACTAAAGTGTTTTCTTTAACAGAGAAAATCATATAATTGTTGATGTAGTGTTTTTTTTTTTTTTTAAGGAGACATTTATGTAACATTCACGAAAGGAGTCTCATAACGGTCATGGTATAAAGTTTCCCAGCACGGAAAATTCAAGACAGAGGAGTTTACACTTTCCGGTTTCTCAGTAAAATGAAAACTGCATTTTTTTTGAGAGAGAGAGAGAAAATGAGATGCTGGTGAGAAAATGACTGTTTATCACCTAAGTGAGAACAGGAACTAACTTGTCTCATGGACGTTCCATAACATTAAATGTAAAAATAACCAGTTAAAAAGTGCAATTCATTAATAAATTAAACAGTGAAATCGTTTGAAAATCACTGTGGTATAAGAGGAATGGCAAACTTCAGACCGTGGGCTTCATGGTCAACAACATGGCCTGTCAATAAGAAGTTAATTCAAATAATTGTTAATGATAATGTTAATTAATGTTGCAACCCAGTACTCTTATAGCTAGCTATGATTAGCAAGCAAGCAGAACCGAATAGAGTTCAGTCTCAATATCATATTTTTCTATTGGCAGCTGAAGTGTCTTAGTTTTATACTAAGGCTGCAACAAATGATTATTTTATAATTAAACAATGTTGACTATCTTCTTGATAATGGATAAATCTAAACATTTTTCCCTGTTCCAAGAACAATAAACAATTTAAATTGTTTAAATACAAATGATTTGACACTTCAAATGGATCTTCTCTTTCTCTCCCTTTTTCTAATTTGTACTAAATCTGTAACATACGAGTAGACACGGTACATTATCATTAATCTGAACAAGCCAAAATTAAACAAGGTAAACGTAATCCCATCTCATTAAGGACGACGTTTCTACATTAAAGTTTCACATATTTTACAGCTATGACCATGCCATCATAATCTCAAGCTCCTTCCATCACTTCTCATACCAGACAGGAGCTTTCATTTATTCATGCAACATCTACACACTGCTGTAAAAGGTCAAACCTCTGCATCACGACTGCACTTTGAGTGAAAAGCTCCCAGCCTTAACATTTTAAGTCTTTTTTTTTTTTAACTTCCCTCTCACTCCCTCTCATCATTCCAACAAGTTTCATCTGTGCTACGTGTGATTATGTCTATGATGTTAGACCAGGCATCAGGGTGTTCTTACTCTCAATACTCTTTTAGACTATGAGGAAGATGACAGTAGAGAGAAAGAGTACACAACAGATGTAACCACTGTTTAAGAACAACATTCTCACATTTTAGTGAGGTTTATCCAGAAAGAAGACAAAATAAGTATTTTTTGTTTTCTATCATCCATGGTTTTATGTTGTTGTTTTTTCACCTCAATTACCCTTTTATTAACCTGCATTCCATCTGATCATACCTGACATGTTTTCATTTGGACAAAGAGCCTATGTATTGCAAGGGAATTCAGCCAGCCTGTTTCTTCAGAGTAAAGAAATATAAATAATATATCTCGTAACAGTGTGTAATGACATTTCTTTATATTTGGGATAACTGGACTGACTGAAAAAGGTCCCACATACTGCTGAGGCAGTGCAATTATTAAACTGTTTGGTTAAAAACTACTAGCTAGATATTAGTACATGACTTGTTAATAGAACTGCTCTGTATCGGAACAATGTAAAAAAAAATGTTTTTTCCTTGTATATTTGTTACATGAGTTTGTACAAGTTTCTCGGTTTTAGAAGTCTTAGCATATTTTAAAGGTCACGCCTATAAATAATTATTAAATCATTGCTGTCATCTAGTCTAATAGCAGAAGATTTGCAATATATTCTATGTAATCTTTCAAATTGTCCTATCACAATACTGCGTGACAGTAATATATTGCTACATACTGACTTCCAGCTGATGTGCCATCAGTGCTAAAGCCAAAGTGCATATGAAGTGAGATTCGAAGTTTGCACGTCACACACGTTTTTGTGTGCTAAGATTTTGAAGTGTTACTGGGACACCAGAGACTTTATGGAATGCTATACCTATTGCTGCTACACCATCAAATAGTTTACAGTTCATAGCCCATGTTCTGTGTGTTTATTGTCCTGTGTAGCTATTGTTCTGTTCTGTGTGTTTATTGTCCTGCACTCGGCTCACATGTTGCGTTTTATGTAGTCTTGTGTACTGTTGTGTGTTGCATCATGGTCCTGGAGAAACAACATTTCGTTCCATACAAGCTATATAGAGGAATGACAAAAACCCACTTGACCTGAGTCACATTCGGGAAAAAAATTCTCATGTGTTCAGTAGTCCTACATTATAAAACTAAAATTTTCAAAAGACTTAGAGTGGCAAAGGCATTGGGTCACAGAAAATTCATAATGTCCATTTGGGGTCGTTTGCCCAAAAGGTTTGGGAACCCCTGGATTACTGAGACTTGAGCTAGAATACATCCCCTGTGTTATAGAAAGAAGTCATAACCAACAGAAGAATGACTGTACAAGTTTAGCATCACTGAGACAGTGTGTATATCTGCTCATGTGACCTCTCTCTAAAGGTTAGATATGTAAGGAGTAAACCCACCGAGGCATGCTGTTATAGGAAAGTAATCTGTGACGTTGCAGTGTACTACATTATAGTAGCTATAAACAGCCACTCCCTCACCAGCATCTCTTTTTCTTTCTTCTCTTGAAGTTAATAAGACAAAAAAATGCAGCTGGCCATGTTACTGAAAAAGCAGAAAATACAAATTCCTCTGCCCTTTCCCATTCCATAACTGTTAAATAAACATCTCCTTACAGAAAGCTTGTTTTATTTAAATAACAACACTGTTTATACATTGACTATAAATCCATGTAAATGAATTACAGCCTGCACTACTGTCAGACGTGGGCTGTTAGAGAAAATTAATCAACTCCTTCTGACCAATTATAACTGAGAATTCAACAGCACTGTGGTATAAATGTGTATATATTACAGTTAGGCAGCCATAGCAAGATGTTTGCAGAAAATATCACATTTGTGTGGAAATATTCCTTAGTGTTTAATGCCCATCGTTTTCTCTCTCTCTCTCTCTCTCTATCGTTTTATCTCTCCATCTACCCACAAAACAGTTATCTGTCACAAAACCTACTTGTAGCACCAAAATGAAACACGAAAGAGTTGGAAACATCTAAGAGCCTTTTAGTAAGCAAACAACAGTGAAATGTCAACATCCCAGCTCCCATAGAATTCAGGGCTGCTACAAACATGTGAGTACAGCCACATTCTATACGGACATCAGCAAATACACACACACACACACACACACACACACACACACACACACACACACACACACACAGCTGAAGGATGAACAATGATGATCAATGATCAACTTGTAACCGAAAGTGTATATTAATTGGCAATACCTAACAACTGACTGGCCTATTACTCTTAGCTAGGGACACATTTTAAGAATCTGATACTGCTCTCATGTACTTGTAGAAAATGCTCTGATGGCACGTGACGCTATGTGACGTAAGCCTAGCGGACGCTGCCGCACTACTGAACAGACAACATGAAATGACAGCAATCCCGGTGTGTTTAATGACTGCAATCAAAACTATGCACTACTCTCAACCGCAACCCTACTCGATCCAAAGAAACTACTGTAGCTAGCTAATGCGCTTTACAATCAAATCGCTAACGCTATAAAAAAATGAGCCTAGTAACCCAAGTGCACTGTTTAAGCATAAACAGAACTAATTAAATATTCCATGATGTCTCTGTTTGATGTCCCATGAGTCCCAAAAAACTGGACTGATGCATCCGTACCCCTAATAGTCATACTATATAAAAAATCTTTCAAATTAAATAACTTCAGTATAAGTTGATGGCAAAAAAAGATATATACCATAACATAATTGTGTCTAATAGTTTAAACGGTGGTTAACAATGCACTGAGACACAGACACAAGCAGCACTTTGTCCACTCCAGAAGGAATACTATTAAATGAAACCAGTACTAATAGGGCTATTTTAAGCAGTTGTGTGTCACACTAATATAAAATCAGTGTGATTGTGCACCTCCATTCTGATCCATTCGGATAAGCATGCATACTTGCACACACACGCTCACACACACACTGTGCGCGTGTGAGTTTTTTTGTGGTTGCCCGGGTGATGGAGATGACCATCTGTGAGGCGGCTGGGGCAGAGGGAGTGAGTCACAACTCCCAAACACCAACACACGCACACATGCACACGCACATACACACACACACGCACACACTCCTACACACTTCTGCTAAGAAATACATAAGTAGGAAATAAACATGCAAAGCAAGAAGAACATTTATGCGACAATCTGGGCTGTGACCTACTAAGGATTTATACTGCCCTGTATGTGACTGACCCCCACAAAGGATCGCAGAACTTATTCAAAAACGTGCAAGCTACTTATTTCTTTTAAACCTTCCATTTTTGAAATATCTACAGTCCTAACAATAATTTACTAATAATTCTTATAACAGGTAGGAACTGTTTATCGTGAAATAGTCAAGCCTTGCATACCTACCTGCTGAGCTTTTAATTCATAGCTGCCCGGCAGAAAAGTAGGTTCAACACCCAGAGAAAGAAAATAAACATACCCCCTTACTGCAAAATAAAAGTCTTCATTTGTTGTGTACATTTAAATTATTTTAATTAATGGCATATTTTTTTCCAGTAGAGGAAAAACTATGGCATCATCCAATGTTGAGGAAAACATTATGAGATCTTTAACAACAACAACAAAAAAACATCAAAGTTAGTACTTTGTTGCCTAGGGCTTTTATGACAGCCTGAATTCTTTGAGGCACAGACTTCACTAATGAAAAACAATATTCTCCATCAAGCTGGTTCCAGACTTCTCAAATAGCAGTTGACAGATCAGCTTTGCAGGATGGAGCCTTATCATGGAAAAATATTTTTTTCAATTTCCGGACTGTTTGCTGGCCACGTCATTGAGTTGATATGCCTTTCCTGAAGAAAAGCTTTAACACACGTTGCTCTGTGGCAAGATGCATTATCATCCTGAAAAATGACTTCATCCTTACCATACCTATTTTCTATCGCTGGAATGAGAAAAGTATTGACTTGAGGTAATGATTGCCATCTCCCCTGGTCCTTTACCTACAACCCCATATCATAAATGAATGGGGAAATTTGATTGTTTCCTTCAGGCAGTCATCTTTACGTTTCATTAGAACGGCACCAAACAAAAGTTCCAGCATCATCACCTTGGCCAATGCAGATTTGTGATTCGTCACTGAATATCACTTTCATCCACACTCCCTGACTGCTTCTCTTTAGCCCACTGTAACCTTGTTTTCTACTGTTTAGGTGTTAGTGCTATTTATTTTTTTCTATATGTAAATCTCATTTCATTCAGCCAATTTCTTACAGTTCTTTCAGAAACATTGACTCCTGTTTCTGTCCAATTGTTGTTGTTTAACTGTGCATTTTCTATTTCAAGTCATATTGCTTTGAGTTTTCTATCCTGTTCAACATGTTGACGTCTTCCTTAGTCTACCCGTATGCTTTCCTTTTATAACCTTCCCATAATGTCTATACTTGCATCAAATTTTAGACAGAGCTGACTGGGACAACCAACATCATTTGTCACACTCAGTGTTGGATTTCCTTCTTGAAGGAGTATTATAATCCTTTTTTTGACAACTCGCTTGTTGGGGCCATGTTTCCTTTCAATTAGCCAGTCCAACAGCTTGTTAAGGTCTGTAAGCACACTCTTTTAACTGCAGACTAATTAGCATTTTTAGATTTGTGCTGCTATTTGTTTTAGAAATGCAAATTACAAAGTGATTCCATATTTTTTCCTCTACTTGATCTGGAAAAAAATATGCCGTTAATTAAAATAATTTAATTTGTTTGAGGTATGTTTCACAAAGCCAGAATGTTCAACAATTCAACAAAAAGTTTTTGTATCTGTTATTTGTTTGTAAGGGAAAAGGAGTAAGGGGAAATTTTTAGTGTTCACAACTTCAGATGTACGTTCAACAGTAATCAGTTACTCTGATTTAAACATTATACTGAATTTGATAACACCCATGGAAGGAATGTCACAACGCCTGATCAAACCAGATGCAACTCTGCCAACCAGTCAACATTCACCCGATGCACATCACCGCAGGTACGCACAACAGAAAGTTAGCTCACGAGAGGACTGCCCACCAGCACGTCTCTGCATCTCACCATGCCATGTTTCCCATGATCCCCTCTCTGCTTCACAAATACAAGGTAACCCAGAAGTATAAACCAGGTATAACTCTCACTCTCCTGCTTACTACACACACAGTCACATCACAGTTAAACATGGAGACGAAATAAGACACTATCCAGATGCAAATATCTTTTACATGGGATGTAAGGACAGAACACCACGTCATAGCCAAAACGCTGGCTAACAAAGTGCTGACTTTATTTTGAGATGGCAAACACAACGATTGTCTACTTATTTGTTTCCCTGAGTCTGTATTAATGCATTTAACCAGGTAACTAGCTCACCACAAGTTATAACATCAAGTTAGCTACCACTTTCAGCCCAGTCAATTAGGATTCTGGGCAACCAATACATACTTTCCATCCATGTTTCTAGGGAACTATTGTGCAGCAGGCTTGTTTGATATTCATTTTTCCTTGCTTGCGACTTGACATTTCAAACAATTGAAATAAAATATTTAATCGTCCACAACTGACAGCATAAATAAGACAGGAAAATAAGTGTTTCTATCATTTCAGGTTTAAGGAGGATGCAACAATGCTGCAGTCAGCTAGAGGCTGTAACTCACAATTCTCGACCTCCAACCAGGAAAAAACAAAAAAATGCCCCCTCAACTCCAAATTCTTTCTCAGGAAATTGGGATGGTCTCCTCAACACAGACTTCCTCTGAATTCAAGGAGTGATGCCAAATCAACATGGCTGAGCAAATCATCAGCAGTAAACAAAGTAGCACATCTTACTTTTAAATGAGTTACAGTGGATATAAAAAGTCTACACACCCCTGTTAATGAAACCAAAATAAATCATGTCAGAACCTTTCTACCTTTACTGTGAATTTGCAACCTAAAAATTAAAAGTGAAAAACAATAAGAATCATTTTAGCGATTTTTTTTTAATGTACAATAACCTGGTTATTGTACACACCCATAAACTAATACTTAGTCAAGGCAAATTTCTATTTTATCACGGCAGTTTGGCACATCGTGACATAATATTTTGCCATTCTTTGCCAAAAAGGTTCTGACATAATTTAACTTAGTTTCTTTTTTTTTACATCACAAAAACCTGCCATTTTAAGAGGGGTGTGTAAACTTTTTTATCCACTGTATAATGCATATGCAAGTATTTGCTTTAGATCAATCAACATACAGACATTCTCGCTTGTTAAATCTATAATACTGACTATACTATTCACTGTTTTGAGTAGGAAAATATCCATCACTCAGTTAACCAGTGGAGTTAGCTGGCTAGCTTGTTGCTAACAAAAGATGAACATGGAGGAATCAAAATGCAGCATAATATTCACCCCAGATGAGATGCCAATCAATCACAGACTACAGTTAAGTGATGTTAAATCATATGCTTGTCTAGGTTTCAGAATTTACACTAACAGATTTTATTTCATATTAATGGACTCAAACAATCTCCATTAACCTTTGCAGAAATCAAGGGAGCCCACGAGTCCCGAGAGCCCAATCCTACATGTAGGATCCAACAGAAGAGCTTGTAGGGCAAAAAAAAAAAAAAAATAGCCTGAAGAGGACTGTTCTCAAAAAGACAGGCAACAAAGTAGTATAAATGGGACAGAGACATCATGGTGACTGTCCTCTAGTCTCTGTTCTCGGGTTTGCTTTGGCAATAGTGGTTAATGACTTTGTCTTATAATTTGAGGCATTTAGGACCTTTGAGAACAACTACTTATATGGCTTCTCTCCTTTCTTAGAGACGACAAAGCTTGTAGTAAAATACAGAACAGACTCAGAAACAGGGAAAAAAAAAAAAAAAAAAAAAACACAATATGACATTCTGTCAGTATGACAGTATGCTTTCTGAGAGCATTACAAGCATCATCAGTACTCTCATAACACTGACTGGTAGATAACTGGAGGATAAAATAGGATTTGTTCTAAACATTTCATTTTCCCTCCTGTTACATGGGGCACTATCATTGTGCTAGCACTTTTTTGCAACTTATCAAATCCAAATATTGATACATTTTATGGATTTTATGGATGAATGAAAATGTCTTTATATACCGAAATATAATACATAACATAATACACAGCTGTAACAGTTGTGCAACAAAAGAATACCAAGTCACTTCACATCCAGAGGGCTCTCAGGGACCTGAGGGTGTTAAGAAACTACATACACAAGGAGAAAGAGAGAGAGAAAATTTGGTTTCTCTCTGGCAGACAGCACTGGCAGGGCTGCCTGACACACCAATAGACAGCTGGAAATGCTGGATCTCTGCCACACCATCCTTCATCACAGCAAAACCACTGCCATCCCCACTGTCAGTGTGTCAGTTTTTTCCAAATCACTTTAAATCTGTCATTACACTTCCAAAAAATCCCAAGCTATTTTAGGCCACCAGCTCTGCTTTGGAGAAAACAATCAGTCAATAGCTCTGTTTCTCTGCCTTTTCTTCTATAAGGAGAATGTTTTGCGTAAAGAGCCCCAAAACTCATATAAAAATAACATAATTATCCTTTCATAACTACAACACCTGTTAATATGGAAATTAAATATGGTACTTAGCCAGAAAACAAGTCACCTTCTTCTAGTTCATAATAACCCTATATAGACAATGTTTTATATGACCTGATTTTTGGTGTGACAATCATAATTACACTGTGTAGACACTCCCTTTTTATTTATGCTGAGATTATGGGCTTTTCACCAATACAAAATTTCTTGTGTAAACACTTCTATGAACAATTTATGAATAAATCAGTTCATATATAGCTTGATAACATAATTTAACAGACATATGCCCGGAAATCTTATTCCATCCAAATAGTACTCCATCAAAACAAAATATAAATTAGGCCTAGAGTCAAGTGATGTATAAGGGTCTTTATGCATTTGCAGAAACTTTCATGTTTATTCAAGTCATGCTCGTACATGATTTTCAATCCTCCATTTTTCATTGTCTGTGTTTTAAATGGACAGACAGATAGACAGACAGACTGATACACCGCCTTAAGCATTCATATAAGGCCACATACATACCAAACACCTCATACATACAGGCGAGAATTACATAAGTAATACAAAGACTTTGAAATTATGTAGAAATTTGAAATTTGGTAGAAAATGCTACTGCAAGCTAGTCACAAAAGAAAATTTCTTAAAGGTGTGCTGCACACTTCTCCACTGCACAGATTAATCTGACAGCCACAAGAGACAAAACATGTCACAATGGAAACCCTCCCTTTAGCACTTCAGTGACCTCTTTTTACCAACATAACAGAAATGAGTCTACTCCTATTATGCTTGATGACAAGCCTCCAGACGGACATTTGTAAGAACCATCTCAGAACTTCCCTGAATTGTGTGTCAGCCATCCCAGACTGAATCAGAGAAAGGAAACTGAGACGATACAGAATCACCCCAGATCCTCCAGGGTCCTCGGTCCTCTCTTCGTCAGCTCACTCCAAAAATTTTCAACATGGTTTAGGTCAGAAGACTGAAATGGCCATGACAAGAGCTTGATTCTGAGTCACTAAACTATTTTGGTGTGGATTTGAATGCGTGTTCTGAATCATTGTCCTGTTTGAACACCCAATTGTGGCTTCTTGGCAGAAGAAGCCAGACCGCAATTTATAAAATCTTCTGGTACTTCAAGGAGTCCATGATGCCACATATACAAACAAGGTTCTAAACAACCTCACTGATCCTCCACTATAGTTAACAGAGGGGATCAGGTACTTTTCTGTATAGCCATCCTTCTTTTTAAGCCAAAAGTGCTTGTTGTAACTCAGAGTTAATTCTGCTGGGGGAGTGACATTGCATCCTGTTGGAAACTCTCAAATTTGCCATGTTGGCTATTTTAAGCTTAAAGGTATCTTAAGATCTTACCACCTATTGTTATAACCACTGCATTCAAAACAAAAACAACCCCAGAAAGGATGTCAAGACTGTTATGACTGGAATAGCACGTAGTTGAAATGACATGCTGAAAATCACAGGAACACACACTGCTGCTGGGGTACGAAACTATTCGAGATCAAAAATAAGACACACTGAAGTTAATGCCGTAATAAAAAAGAAAGTTTTTTTTTTGCTCTCAGTAATCTGTGCATGGTTTATTTGTTGATAGAAGCACATTACAATGACATGCTGGACAGGAAACATCTTCAGTCGCTATTGAGTCATAAAACTAAAAAATTGGAAATATATCATAAACATAACCCGCAGTCACTGATGTTTGCTGTACATAAAGCATAAACCTAATTACAGCATTTATAAAAAGCACAGACCTAATCGCTGCATTAGTATTGCATAGGCTTATATACAAAGTAAATAAAATCCATATAACCTTAAAACAACCCAATCACCTATCATTAAAAGCACAGGAGAAAAGATTCAAACACTGTAGAAGCAGTTCTGATAGATAAAGGCAAAATGTTCCATAATTTGGGACCAGCAACAGAGAAGGCTCTATCTCCCCTATATTTTAGTCTTGTTCTGGGAATCCACAACATATGTGTAGTCTGAGATCTGAGTGATCTGACAGGATTGTGGACAGTAAGCAACTATAAAAGATATTGAGGAGCAAGACCATTTACAGCCTTGTACACAAAAAGCAAAATTTTAAACTCAATATGGTACTGCAACAGTAACCAGTGCAGCGAGCGTAGGATAGGTGTCATATGTACCCATTTGCAACTGGCCGTGAGCAAACAGGCCAGTCAGATGAATCAGTCAAATCTGGTTGAATACACCTAATGTATCTCTGTGATCGCAGCAGATACCAGTCCGCGTCTAGAGAATACCAGGCTGTCATGGCACGGAGAGAGCAGCCCGAAGCCAAAGCCTTCTTTAACCTCACGGCAACACCTGCGTGTCTTCCACGTCTTCTCCGCCGTCGCATACCAGCGATATTGTAGATCTGCCAGCGGATAGCTGGGAGGGTCTGAAGACTCCGGTGGTAAATAAAAGCAATATCTGCTAAGTTCAGCGTGTTTCACATGGGTCTCTAGCTGCTTGGGCATGGACTGATAAATCTGTGATAATTGAGTTGCAATAAAACACCACTGAAAACAATAAGGACACTAAAACATCACAGGAAACACAGAGAGTAGACGGCCTGCCACACAGACCGGCACCATCTTGTCAGTAATTGAAGAGATTGAAGAGCTCAGTGACTTTAAACATGGCTGTGTCACAGAATGCCACCTTTGCCACAAGTCAATTATGCCCTGGTCAACTGTAAGCACTATTATTGTGAAGTGAAGCATCTAGGAGCAACAACGGCTCAACTACAAAGCTGCAGACCACTCAAACCCACAGAGGGGGACCACCAAGTGCTGAAGTGTCTTCTTCTTCTTTCAGCTTTTCCCTTCAGGGGTCACCACAGCGAATCATCACTCTCCACCTATCCCTATCTTGTGCATCCTCAACACTTGCACCCACTAGCTTCATATCCTCCTTTATTACGTCCATATACCTCCTCTTTGGCCTTCCTCTTCACCTCCTGCCTGGCAGCTCCATGTCCAACATTCTCCTACCACTATACTCACTCTCCCTCCTCTGAACATGTCCAAACC
>JAKKZN010000022.1:9481340-9492790 GCA_033441825.1 Pangasius elongatus | reverse complement strand
AATCACACCAAGGTCTTTTACTGCTGCAGATGATGAAACAGAAAGGCCATCCAGAGTTATTATGTAATCAGAAAGCTGACTTCTAGCTGCATGTGGTCCTAGTACAAGTACTTCTGTCTTGTCAGAATTAAGTAAGAGAAAGTTGAAGGAGCATCCAGTTTCTAATGTCTTTTACACATTCCTCAACTTTATTAAGATGGTGTCTGTCATCTGGCTTTGCTGACACATACAACTGTGTGTCATTAGCGTAACAGTGGAAGCTAATACCATGTTTACGAATAATTTGGCACAGAGGTAGCATATATAAAGAAAAGAGCAGTGGGCCTAAAACACAGCCTTGCGGGACACCAAACTTTACATTAGTATGTGAAGAGAAGTCACCACTTACGTCTACAAACTGATAACAATCAGTCAAATAAAACCTGAGCCAGGAAAGAACCGTTCCATTAATGCCTACTACATTTTGTAGTCTGTTGAGGAGAATAGCATGATCAATGGTGTCAAAAGCTGCACTAAGGTCAAGCAGCACAAGCAAGGAGACACAACCCTGATCAGAGGCCAGTAGTAAGTCATTTACAACTTTTACCAGTGCTGTCTCTGTGGTATGATGAGGCCTAAATCTTGACTGATACATTTCATGAATGTTATTCCTTTGTAGCATAGCTGCTGTGCTACAACCTTTTCTAGGACCTTGGAGATAAAGGGGAGGTTTGATATTGGTCTATAGTTAGACAGCTGACAGGGGTCAAGGTCAGGTTTTTTAATCAAGGGCTTGATAACTGCTAATTTAAAAGATTTAGGTACATAGCCAATGCTAAGGGAAGAATTGATTATCTTTAAAAGAGGTTTGATTGTTTAAGGAATTATCTGTTTGAGGAAACAATTAGGTAAAGGATCTAGTATACAGGTTGATGGTTTTGATGAGGAAATTAGTGAAATTAGTTGTTGATCTGATATTATTATATTATCATCTACAGCGTTAGTTATAAAGGTGTCCAGTTTTAAATTAATAGTCTGAATTTCTTGCCTGATATTTTCAATTTTACCACTTAAAAATTTCATGAAGTCATCACTGCTATATAATGATTGTGTGCATGTTTCTTTTGCGGTCTTACTCCTAGATAATTTTGCTACAGTATTAAATAAGAATCTAGGATTATTTCTGTTATCTTCAATTAGGGTGGCGATATACATTGATCTAGGAGCACTAAGAGCTTTCCTATAGCTCAAAAGGCTCCTTCCATGCTATTTGAAATACTACAGATTTAGTTTGACACCGTTTATGTTCTAGTTTTCCAGTAGTCTGTTTTAAAGTTCGTGTGTGATCGTTATACCAGGGTGTTAGCTTTTTCTCCCTAATTATTTTTCTTTTAAGCGGAGATACCTTATCTAGTGAGTTGCAGAACGTTGATCCTAAGCATTCAGTTGCCTGGTCAAGTTCTTTGGGATCAGACGGTGATCCAATCATGGTTGATAAATCTGGGAGATTACTGATAAAACTCTGTGCAGTTGTTGACGTGAACGTACGTTTGACACTTATGATTAAGACACATTTTAAATGAGATGAGGTAATGATCTGATATAGCTTCAGACTGTGGAAATGAGACTATATTTTTTATATTTAATCCGAATGTTAGTATTAAATCAAGAGTGTGACCACCACTATGAGTGGGTCCTATTACATTCTGATTAACCCCTACCAAATCAAGACAGTAGGGCCAACATGATGATGCCCCTGTGCATGGAGTAGAAGGACATGAGTGGCCCTCCCAGAGCCCTGACCTCAACCCCAGTGAAAACCTTTGTGATGAATTGGAACACCAACTGTGTCCCAGGACTCCTTGCCCAAAATCAGTTTAGATCTTGTGGCTGAATGGGCAAATTCCTACTCTTGTGGCTGAATGGGCAAATCCCCACAGCCATGCTCAAATCTTTCAGGTTGCTAATATTTGTTTTCTTCGGCACTGGCACTATGACTTCAGACACTTTAGGACCGAGAGATAGAGACAGGTTGAAAATTAATATAAATACCTTCATTTTTATGTAAGATGACAGTTACAGCATAAGGAAGTGTCAACTGATTGAGAATCTGAAATGACAGACTCCTTTCACAGGCACAGTGAACACCGCTATTTAAGAAATATACAGTATAAAGACAAACGTTACTTAACGACAACAGTAGCTTGCTATTATATTGGGATTGATACATTTGATTTATACATGGATAGCACACCTGTAGTTGGGTTGTAGGCTTGTCTGATATTTGTGAAGACAGCTTGAAAACAGCTTGTAAACAGTGTAAACAGCTTGATCTGCTGTGAGTGATGCTGAAAATGACACTTTGCTGAACAGAATTGTTGAACAGAATAGTTCAGGAATGTTAGTCAAAATCATCAACTGACAATGAATTAATATATTAGTTTAATATTGAAATTGAGATCAATTTGAGTTGAGATCAAATTGAGTTCAGTGCATACAATATAAATGAGTGTTACATTCAATTCAATCAGTTTAATTATTTTTATTTAGCACTTTTAATTTAACTGGCCATGTAAAGCCAGATGGATCTAATTCATTTCACACCCTTACATTCACTTATAGTTATGAGACAAATTAAACAGCATAAGACAGATTGAATAGTAATATTCAAAGGCAATTAATTAAAGTTTTAAGGACTTTGAATTTGATGGAAGTTACAAAGAGCCAGGCCAATCCAGTCATTCAAAGACGTTCAAATGTCAGTAGATAGTATGGCTACATCTCAATGCCGCTGCAATATTTAATGCCCTCTGCCACAATGGTCCCAAGAATTATTCCACAAACTCTCTGTCCACAGCCAGTGCTCAACCACGCCCCCCCACTGCTACATACCCCCACCTCCCGACTCAGGCATGGGGGACTATTTGGCAAGAGAGGTCTGCACTCCCGGCCTGTGGACCTTGAACCTGAATTGCTGAAGTGTGAGGTACCAAAGAGTGATCCATGTGTTGACATCATTCATGCTGTGTAGCCAAAAACTCCTTCTCGATCATGCTGTATTCACTCTCCCTTACCAACAGTTTTCCCACCTGGGACAAAACAGCCCCCAGCCCTCTGTCTGATGTGACCGTCCACAGAGCAAAAAGGACAGAAAAGTCAGGAGAATGCAACAGTGAATCCCCACACAAAACAGCTTTTACCTTGCAAAAAACCCTCCTGCACAGCTCCATTCACTGGACCAGAATAGTCTCAAGGATCTCATGACAGCTCTCAGATGTTGTAAATAAGGGGGCTAATCATTACTATAAATTGTTATATTGTCCAAATACGCAGTGGCATATGTGCTATGTGGACAGAGTGGTAAAGGCTATTTTTCCTCAGGAAATTGGAGTCAAGGGAATCTGCCAATAACTCTTGGTTAAATCCAATGTCAAATTAAAAAAAGTCGTGCCTAACCGATGTTCATCAATGTGTGGCATTGGGTGTGTGTCAAGTTGAGACACCGCGCTGACTATTCTAAAGTCCACACAAAAAAACGGACCAACCCACGCCCTTGGGAACCAAGGCCACAGGACTGCTCCAAATACTGTGAGACTTTACATTTGACTCCCTTATCCAGAGCAACTTATGTTTATCTCATTTATATTGTTCATTTACAACTGAACAGTTGAGGGTTAAGGATCCAGCAATGGTTGCCAGAGCCACAGGCTTGTTCAGCATTGAATTATTTATGATCTACTAGGTTTAAATATTATAATTTTATCGTGGTAGTTGTAAACTACTGTGAAAAAATGCTTTAGTTGTGCTGACAGTTTTATCTCTGTACCAGTGTTATTGTGAAGAAGTGTGAATTGTTTGCCCAGCATGGGGCTCACACCCCTCCCTTTTCCCATCGTCCTGCTCACCAGCAGCAAAACACAGAATCATGATACTCTACACACAGAAACACTGACTAATACTTATAACAGACTTGCTGCGATAAAATAATGTTTCTACTGATTGAAAATGTCTGATAAGTCTATTTCCATTCCACCAGCAGAATGGAATGCTAGTGTACTGTGAGAAAGGGTTTCACCAGCCGATCTGTTCACTGGTATGAATCTATTTAATGCCCAATAATGTGTGCATGAAAACAGTAGAATCTCTTTTGGTATTCCAACTTGGGAGATTACTCAGAAGCGTGTTTCCACAATGCTGCATGCTGAGATGTTGGTACTGAACAGTAGTACTGCTTCTGGATATAACGTCCATAACATATCACATAATCCACCAGAACTAATACAAAGCAATACCCTCATGGGCACCTCTCTAATAGTCCAATGTTTTAGTAGTTATTGTATTGTCTTAGTTATTGTACTGTTTTAGTAGTTATTGTACTACTACGGTCTTGTTCTGTTTGCACGTTAGCATGGGCACTTTATGTTGAAACGTGTAGTCTCTTGTATTTGTTTGATGTAGCACCATGGTCCTGGAGGAATGATGTTTTGTGTCACTGTGTACTAACTAGCTGTATTTGGTTGAAATGACAAAGCCACTTGACTTGACTAAAGTTAATGAGTGCAATGGCGCTTTTGAGGTGGCTAGCAGGTTTACTCACTGACACTCACAGCATGCTGCACAAAACTGTCATATATATATATATATCTCCACGAATGCCCAGCCAATAGAAATGAGCCATTAGACAGTTGAGTGTTTTGTCCTGCCCTAAATGCCCAGCCATGGGATTATGATGAAAAATTCAATTTTATTTGTATAGCGCTTTTAACAATGGACATTGGCACAAAGCAACTTTACAGAAATAAATGGATTAAAAATATATTGTGAATATGTAAATTTATCCCTAATGACCAACCCAGAGGCAACAGTGGCAAGGAAAAACTCCCTGAGACATTGTGTACTAGATCGTCAAATAGTGAGTATGAAGCTGCTCGTGGCAACTGCAGCCCCAAAGCCACCACAGCAATCACAGTCCCAAGCCATTACAGTACAACTCCTCATATGAGATCCCCAAGCCATTTTCACAGCCCCCAGGTGGCACCATCCCCAGCAATCCAAAGGGCTCTTCAGGCAGTCCATATAGGGCCGCCCCCAGCCCTATATATCGGTGAGTGATCTCAACCGACGAGAACTCCAACCAGAAGTAGGGCATCAGGATGGGTCAGGCAGGTCCTGAGAGCAGAAGGGGTCAAGATCACTGGTATCTCAGGAGTAGCATGTGTAGCTCGACAGAGTGAGGGAGAGAGATAGGGAAAGATTGTTAGGTAAGCTTTTGTCATCTAATGGTTAAGGACAATGTACTTTGCGTGCAGAGTGCAAGCAGGGACTCTGGCAAGGCTAGCTGACAGCCTAACTAAAAGGGAGAGCCAGAAGCTAACACAGACATGATCCGTGCGGCTCCTTGGTACCAACATTTTTGTTGTCTCTTCCTTAGTTTGAGTGTCCTGTGTCACTTGGATACTATCCTTAATAACAGAAAAATACAGGTGGGATATTGCAACATTTGGCTGGATTTGCTGAAAATCAATTACTTTTACTTGGTTGAAAGCATGCTTCAGGGTTTTGTCAAGCAACTGCTCCAAGGGGAAATCCACAAGGGGAAATCATCGCAAAGAGTAGAAGGGTGGAGCCCTTCCCACCCTCCATGTCTCCCTGATGCACAGCTGACTTCACTGGCCACAGCACCGCCTCCCCAGCCAAGCTGTGCATATTCCACAATGTGCTTTGCTACAGCAGGACCCATCCAGAAACATTTCCTGTACTAAGGTCTGAAAAATTGGCCAATTCATCTTGAGAATTAGTGGATGGATGAGATGAGGACTAACTGCTGCCCCTACTCTAAGCTTTTGTCCCAGAAATTGAATTTGCTGTCACCAGCTGATACTCATGAACATCCCTGTGCACACACACCACACCTTCACCATTTGTGTATCTTCCAGTGCTCTGCACTGAATCAGATTTTGATGGAGTGAAAAGGCCCCCCAGAGCAAAGGGGGTGAGCAGGGATTTGACCTACTGGGGTGGTGACCCAACACTTCAGGCAATAACAGAAAGGTCTGACTCAGTTGAAAAACCAGTCAAAACTTCCAGTTCAGCTGCAGGTGGGACAGTTCTATTAAAGGGGATCTCCTATGAGTGATAAAGGGTTTGTCCCTCACTGGCACTTAATAATCATGTGTTGAATCAGTATCACTAACCTTTCAATATTTTAAGTGACATACCACATATTCTATATCGATTACAGGAACATTCCTCAAATGGCATTCATCAAATAAAGTAAGTAAGGCTTACTGGAAGAATGTTTAATGAAACAGTTATTACAGTGACAAACAGATTTTTAAAACATATTTTAGAATTAGTGCTAACTTTGTGAACTAACTTTTTGCTGTTATTAGCTGCCTGAGGAGTAAAATGAAGTGTGTAGAGTCCAAACAAACTACTCTGACATTCATTAAAAGGTGGGTTTGTTGACCATAATATTTTATATGAAAGCTCATTCATTTATTGTTGTTGGTCATGGGTTTTAATACATTTATATGCATTAAATTCTGTCTCTAGTGCTATAGATGCTACCTACTTTTACATAAACTTCTTATGTATTTTTCTTATGTATTTATGTCTGATGCCCCATATTTTCCACTTAGTGACGATTGCCTTCAGTGTTCCATGGTACATCTAATGTTATGGAAATTCTTTTGTGCCCCTGTCCTGATCAATATCTTTCAATAAGGAGATTCTCTACATGCTTTGTAAGCTTGTTGTGGACCATGATTTAAGCTGTCAGATGAAACCAAGATGATGCCAAAAAAAATCCTACAGAAACCAATCTTAAGTGGGGTGTAGTTCTGCTGCTGCCTCTTTCTGATTCCACAACCGACTCCTTGGTTTTGCTGATGTTCAGAGAGAGACACCAAGCTTCCAGTTTCTCCACCTCATCAAGGTAGACAGCCTTGTTGTTGTTGGAGATGAGGCCCATATTGTGTCTTCAGCAGACTTGATGATACAATGGAGCTGTGAGAGGAGACACAGTCGTGTGTGTGTAGAGGGAGTAGGGCAGGGGGCTCAGGACACCTTGTGGGGCTCCAGTTCTCTGGGTGATGGTATTGGATGTAAGTTTGCCCACTCTCACTACCTGGGTTCTACCTGTGAGGAAGTCCAGGACCCAGTCACAGAGAGAGCATCGAATCCAAGGTCTATGAGCTTGGAGGCCAACATGTGTGGGACTATGGTATTGAAGGCTGAGTGGTAGTCTATAAACAGCAACCTTACACAGTTCCCCTTGTTGCTGTCGGTGTGGGTGACGGTGGTCTGTAAGACATGAGAAATCACATCCTCAGTAGACCTATTGGGGTGGTAGGCGAACTGGAGTAGGTCGATGGTGTTAGGGATGGAGGAGCAGATGGAGTTTTTGATAAGCCTCTCAAAAACTTTCATGACAAGTGATGTGAGGACGGAGGATGATAGTCAAAATGGCTTATTGTTCTTCGGCACAGGGATAACAACAGATTTTTTTAAAAGCAGGTGGGGACCACACACTTAGCTAGGGTTTTGTTGAAGATACAAGTGAACAAACCAGTAAGCTGATCAGCGCAGGATCTCAGTACATGGCCAGAAATGCCGTCAGGGCCAGCCACTTTCCTGGTTTTCACACAACTGTTTCCTTCTGTAGCGCTAGGCGGAAGGCTAGTGCTAGCGCGGTTAGCCTTGAAACGTGCATAGAAAATATTCAGCTCATCAGTCTCCGAAGGCAGATTTGCCTCTAAAGGCGGTGATAGTCCTTAGTCCCTGCCACATGCGTCAGGAGTCATTAAGCTGGAAATGAGACTCCACCCACTCCCTGTATTGGAGTTTAGTGGCTCTCGCTGTGCATACACTCTTTCTGCAGTGTATGTGGATCTTCTGCCATTCAAGTCCCGGTGAATGTGAATTTTATAGAGAATCAATCAACGTTTTGTGCATTCATGTTTCAGTGCTTGGTCCCCTTACTAAGACTTACCAGGAGTCTTAGTACCTATAGCGGGTTGAAGATGGCAAAAATGACCATGCTGGAGGCTGTGAAGCAGCGTTTTAACAACATATACACAGAGCCTTTGTACTTCTTGGCAATGGTCTTGGACCCAAGGTATAAAGATCACATTTTTGATCAAACCACTAAACAATGAACAATAGAAATGCTGCTGAGACAACGGAATAAGATGACAACACCAGAAAATGATGCAGAGACAGAGCCCCTTTAAAAAAGACATGCGTGGATAGCAAATTCTTGAAGAAAACAAGACCAAGGAACATCAGACACACGAAACCACTCTAGTAGGACAACATTTATAAAAAAAAAAAATAAAAATTAACACCTGTTATATAAAGTACAAAACATTCTTTAATGCTCCAGCTTTGCATGCTGTTCAACTTTATTTGATTATATGTGTTATACTGAAGGAAAGATTGTAATACACTTGCATTCCTCTTTGTAGGTGAATGCATATCTAAGTGAGCTGCCTGTTTCCAGGAATCAGAGTCCACTGCAGTTTTGGAAAAGCATTATGTCCCTTTTTCCAGCTCTGGGCCAAGCTGCATGCAAATTCAATTCAATTTTATTTGTATAGCACTTTTAGCAATGGACTTTACTCAAAAGCAGCTCTACAGAAATAAATACACTCAAATTAAATTAAATCAAAATAAGTTGTAAATGTTTGAATTTATCCCTAATGAGCAAGCTAGAGGTGATGGCAGTAAGGAAAAACTCCCTGTCAGGAAAAATACCTGTCAGCTCCCTAAGTGTTGACAGTGAACGTCTCTTCTCAGCGGCATCAAATGTGATTGATCCTTCTCTTTGTTAAAAAAAAAACATTCCACTCTTACATTCACATAGTATCCATGAAGCCCATGAAGTATCCAAATGGTCATACAATCCCATATAATTTCTAGTTGGCCCAGCTGTTCTTAAAACACACACAGTCATGCTGGATCTGAGTAAACATTCCATTTTATTTATCAATGACACATGCATTTTGATTCTTTATGTAAGTTGTCCAATGACTTGTTTTCATTATTTATGCATTATTTTAGATTTTTTCTTTTATAAAGACTGCAAAATTAATTTTAAAAGTTAAGGAATCTTTAACTGGTTCAAAGTAGGCTACATTTGGTAAATGATTTTGGGAAAAGAAAGATCTAGATGTTTCCTTCCAGTTTCCTTGTTTTTGCAAGTTTATGCAGTTGTCCACTGTATATGTTTGCCTTTTGTAATCAGACTCTAAAATGTATATCAAGGTTTAAATCTATTGGCCAATATATCGGTTATCGGCTTCTAAATATAAAGAATTATTGGTTATCCAATTCGGCCAAAATTTACATATCGGTGCATCCCTACTATGTTCTGTGTGAGTGGTCATTAAGATTGTGTTATGTTTACACTGTAAACTGTCACGTGGTAGCTCTCATTAGGTTTTTGTAATATGTCTTGTTTATGTCCAGGACAGTAGTGTAGTGTTTGTATGTGTAAGTGTGTACTGTAGGATCACAAACCAGCAACAAATTCCTTGTACGCTCAGGCATACTTGGCCAATAAAGCTGATTCTGAATTAACAGCTTACTCTTACATTAAAAAAGAATTTATTATTTTGGATTAAAAGAGTTTATACTTGCACATGACTTGCAGTTGTGTTATAAATCTCAACTCTGGAATGCAATGTTTACTCTATAACACAAAATGTATGTTAAAAACCGAGGTGAGGCATTGACATTTAATGCACAGAATTCTTTAAATTATATTGGCACGATTAACATACCTGTAGATCATTCATCCAAAAATGTTTGGACATTCTGAGATATCCGACTTGTACATTCTGACATCTTTAGGAGTTTATGCTCTGCCCCCTCACCCTCAGTATGCATGTACTGTATGTTTAATAGTGCCCTGACATGAGTTTTGTACACGGCCACGGTGTTGTTTAATGGAATATTCTACATGGTGTCAAAAGACAGCACAGACTTTTCACCTGTTAGTGAACGATCTTTATAGAAAACGGAGACTTGTTTCGGACACCCAACCAGCTCACTTTTTTAATGGAATATCGCAGAGAATTGCAATTCTTCGTGCCAGTGTATGACATTTTCATCATGGCGGCGCATTATGACAAGCCTGCCAAGACAGGGGCTTATATTCTCCTTAGTCTTGCAGGGCTGGAGGCCATAGAACGAGAGCATTCATTCATCTATGCAGCGGAAGTGTGCACCGGGGAGAACTTTGTGATAACTCCCGGCAACTCCAGAGAAGATCCGGACTGTCTGAAAAGAAAGTTTCAATAAATATGCACCCCACACAAAACAAAATCATTGAGAAACACAAATTTCACGCTAGAAACCAGAAACAAGGTGCCATTACTGAGTTATTTATCAGTGATCTCAAGATTAAAGCTAAAGGTTGTCATTTCGGAGAGAGTTAACAGATGAGGTGATCTGGTCATAGGATAGTATATGGCAACAGTCAAAGCTTAAGGAAAATACTGTTAAGAGACAGTGACTTAACTCTAACCAAAAACATACTGATATGTCGCATACATGAAATGACAGAGGAGAATAACAAAACATTGGCTATGCCTCAGACAACCATCAATATGGATGCAGTGCAGCCAGGTTCCAGCCAGGTTCCAGCAGGAGGTGCCAGTACGGCAGACAAAATCACAACAGAACAAAACGATTCCCAAACTATAACTAATTGTAGAAACTGTGGAAACAACCATACAGCAAAGAAAGAGAAGTACCTAGCTTTTGGACAGCAGCATCATCAACTGTAAGAAAATGAATCATTACAGAAAATGCTGCAAAGTACTTTGTAAATTTGGTCAAAAGAAAATGAACTACAAAAAGTCAGTACAGGAGCTTGATAGACAAGCCCTCCAGGTACAACAACACTTTCTCTGTTGATGGCATTGAATTTGATAGATGTGTTGACACTGTTACACCTCTGTGCTGAGCAGGAAGAGGGTTTGTCACGTTATACATAAACAAAACTCCAACTGAGGTGAAAATTGACAGTGGGGCAAAATACAACGTAAATGTCGCAAGAGACATTGCTAATGACGAATGACCAGTGAAGCACGAGAGCTTTGAGGCTTATGGCGGGAGTAGTATTGAAACAAAAGGCTTAGTCACATTGCTGTGTTGTCTAAACGGACAAAATTATTCACTTCTTCTTAGTGGATCAAGATGTCCAACCACTGTTAGGATTTCGTGCAAGCTTGAACTGGGGATTGTCACAATGGGACCGTATGTCCACTTGTTCAGTATAGAGAGTGGCACTGAACAAATCCTCACAGAATACAAAGACTTGTTCACTGATGAGCTTGGGGAACTCCTGATTCAATTCAGTTCAATTCAGTTTATTTGTATAGCGCTTTTTTACAATGTCATTGCCTCAAAGCAGCTTTACACAAACAAAAAAAGTAAGATGAAGTGTGAGAGTGTGTGTCTGA
>JAKKZN010000022.1:9458309-9478921 GCA_033441825.1 Pangasius elongatus | reverse complement strand
TCTAGGTGTTTAAAGAAGGACTTGGGCAATAGTATTGGAATATTACGAAATAAATATAATATTTGAGGAAGAAATATCATTTTTAGCGCATTTATTCTGCCAATTAGGGAGATCGGGAGAGTCCTCCAATAGTGCATACAATTTTGTAACTTAGATAATAAGGGATTGAAATTAGCTTTGAAGAGAAGAGAATATCTATAAGTAACCACAATTCCCAAGTATAGAATTTTTTCTGTGGAAACTTTAAACAGGGAAGAATGTATTACGGACATATCCTTCAAACCAATGGGCATGAGTTCACTTTTTTCAAAATTAACTTTAAAGCCAGAAAATTTCCCAAAGGTAGTAATAGTCTTGAGTATAACAGGAAGGCTTACCTGTGGTTGAGTAATATAGAACAAAATATCGTCTGCATACAGCGATATTTTATTAATGGTATTTGAAGTATTGAAGCCATGTATGCAAGAGTTAGAGCGAATGGTTTCTGCAAGGGGCCCTACAGTCAACGCAAACAAAAGGGGTGAAAGGGGACAGCCCTGCCTGGTACCTCTTTGAAAATAGAAAGAGGAAGAGATTTTCTTTGAAAATCTGAAATTGTTTTATTTGTTAAAACCCGTGCTGATGGACTACTGTATAAAATTTTAATCCAAGTTATAAACTCATCCCCCATATCAAATTTCTCAAGGACAGCGAACAAGTAACGCCACTTCACTCGGTCGAACGCCTTTTCAGCATCCAATGAAATCAGAATCAAATTGTCTCGAATTGCCTTAGGGTGATAAATTATATTAAATAGTCGTCTAATATTGTGCATAGTGCTTCTTCCTGGAATGAATCCATTCTGATCTGTGTTAACCAATTTGTTAATCAATTTGCAGAGTCTATTGGCAAGTGTCTTGGATAATAAGGGATGCCCGATCTTCTGGAGATAGCGTGGGAAGATTACATTTACGTAAAAATGTATCCATTACTTGTGGGTCCAAATCAGTGTCTGAAGAGTATAACTTTGAGTAAAATTCCTTAAAACATTGGTTTATCTCTTTAGTTGCGATACAATGCATCCCATCTTTGGTCTTTATTTTATGAATTGTCCTTTCATTATCTATTTTACGCAATTGTCTGGCTAGTAATTTATGGGCTTTCTCTCCAAATTTAAAGTATTTCTGTTTAATGAAATGAAAAGTTCTATTAATTTTAGTAGAGACTATATTATTGTATTTGTACCTTAACTGTAAAATTTTCTTATAAGTATCTAACGAGGGGTTTAATGCATTTTAAATGTCTAGCTGATGAATTTGTTTCCCTAAAACAGTTAATTTGGATTTGTATAATTTATTCCGGGACCCTAGATATGATATAACATGACCTCTAATAAATGCTTTTAACGTTTCCCAGAGCAGCCCTGATGATATCTCTGGCTTATCGTTACTATCGAAAAAAATGTCCAATTGCGAACTCATGAAATCAGTGAACTTAGGGTCATCAACTAGTTGAGGGTCCATCCTCCATATGGGGCGGATAAATGATGTTTGATCGAAAACAGCTTCAAATGAAACTGGGGCATGGTCTGAAATCAGTATATCATGAATTTTAGAATTTAGGATATTGGAAATAAGATTACTGTCCACTAAAAAAAAATCAATATGGGTGTATACATTATGTACATGTGAGTGAAATGTATAATCTCTATTGGTTGGGTGCATAAGTCTCCATATGTCTACCAAACTAGAATTATTAACAAAAGCATTCAAAAAATTTCTTGAATTAGATTGCGGAGATATTCAATCTATCGAGATACGTGTCAAGGACACAATTAAAGTCCCCACCTATAACAAGATTTGTTTGGGACAATTTAGGGATAAGAGAAAAGACTGTCCTATAAAAGTCTGATTCGTCATTATTTGGACCGTACACATTTATTAACGTAATCAGGAAACCATATATCTCACCAAACAAAATAATATATCGACCTTCCCTATCTGTTCTCAGAGCGTTTTGTTTAAATGGAACCCCTTTTCAAAATAAAATAGCAACCCCCCCTACATTTAACTGAAAAATTAGATTGATAGATCTGTCCTATCCAACTACCTTTTAGTTTGTCCTTAGAGTCCACTTTGAGATGAGTTTCCTGCTTCTTTTAAAGGGATGATTTAATCCTTTAACATTCCATGAGATAAATTTGAGACCCTTTCTGTTACTTTGAGTTGTTATTTTATTGCTTGATTAAAAATCAAGTCAATCATCTTCACTGCTTGTTTACTACCTTGGAGTATTTTAAACAGGCCCCCATCCCATATTCCCCAAAACTTAAACATTAATCCCGACATCTAACCGACTAACTAGAAATTGCGGCGCGATACGGAATTACACAACAAGTAAAATATAATAACAAATTATATAAAAGATACAATGAAATAAACCTAACAAATACCTTCAAAAAGTAATCGTATCAGCACAGCTCCGTAATAAGGAGTTCAAGGGGAGCATCTCAATATAACATAACACGACAAAAGTCATGTAAACAGCCATGTAAAGAGTCAATGTTTATGGTTAAAGTTTATCTGTCACGTTATTCTGATCTTACTTGACTCAGTCCAACAACATCCTTTAAACTGGTCCTGGAATTTCAAAGTTGCTTTCAGCAAACCTGACCGCCTTATCTGGATCGGTGAAGTAGAACTCTTTACCGTTATACGAGACCCTCAGTTTAGCAGGGTATTGCCGACCATATTTGACTCCGGGTTTATCCTTCAGCAACTCCCTCACACGTTTGAAAAGTGTGCATCGCTTTACCACAGCAGTCGGATAGTCCAGAAAGATTTTTTGGCCCCTGAAGACAATTTGCTGCATCCTGGCCGCCCTTTGCATTATTTCTTCCTTCTCGTGGACATAATGCAAGCGCAGAATGAAGGCTCAAGGTGGTTCATCATTTCCAGGACGGGCGCGTAGAGCTCGATGGGCTCGGTCCACGTGCGGGGGTTTCTCTAATGACAGGGCCTCTACAAGGAGTTTGGCAATGAAATCTCTAGGCTTTACTCCGGATTCAGCACCCTCTTTAATGTTCAGTATACGGATATTTTGTCTTCTGCTGCGACTTTCGAGATCAGTACATTTTTCTGTAAGTTGCTCCACGGTATGCTTTAGCATTCCCACATCTTGTTCCATCTTAACCATTGTGTCAGAAGAAGTGGAAGCATAACTTTTCAGGCTTGTTAGTTTCGCAGCGTGCTCGTCCATCGTAGCTTTAATCTCCAAGATTGCCGCGCTGGCCTCGTTTTTAAATGCCGACAGTTCTCCTCTGATAGCAACAGCGAGCTGTTCGATCTTTGAATCTATGATTTCCCCAATGTCCGATTTGATTAAAAGAAGTTCTGCGCGAAGGGAAGAGATCGCGTTGAGGATGACTGAACTACCCGCCTCTGGAGCATCTTCTTCAGGCACTTCTTCAACATTAAAGCCGGAGGCAGTCGCGGCCTGGTCCGGTGTTTTCCGAGATTTGGCCGGCATGTTTGGAAAACTACACAAATTAAACCCTAAAGTCGGCTAGTAGTTGCTAGAATGTGAGACTATAATTTTATCGATATTCACAATTGCTAAAAAGATGTTCTGACAAAGTTATATTGGATTTTTTACAGAGCCGTCGTGAAGTGCGTGCTACTCTCTCATATCGAAATCCGGTGACATTATATTTCTTATCTTAGCAATATTTCTGATATGAAAGTAGACTATCCTAGTAATTTTATCTACATGAGTTTCAAATGAAAGACTGGAGACAACAATCACACCAAGGCCTTTTACTCCCACACATGATGTAACTAAAAGAGTAGAGTTACTATGTAATAAGAAAGCTTACTTCTAGCTGCTTGTGGTCCTAGTACAAGTACTTCTTTCTTGTCAGAATTAAGTTGAAGGAAGTTAATAACCATCCACTGTCTAATGTCCTTTACACATTCCTCAGCTTTATTAAGCTGGAGTCTCTCATCTGGTTTTGCTGAAACATATAACTGTGTGTCATCACCATAACAGTGGAAGCTAATACCATGTTTATGAATAATTTTACCCAGAAGTAGCATATATAAACAAAAAAGCAGTGGGCCTAAAACAGAACCTTGTGTAACACCAAACTGTACCTTAGTATGCATAGAGAAGTCACCATTTACATTTACTTACTGTTATGGGGCTAAGTTGTTTAAGAGTGTCGCACAGGGCCCGCTTGTCCGGGAGGACAATATATTAAGGTGTGGAAAGGAGCCAAGTACAAAGATGGATCAAAAGACTCTGCCTAAAACGGGACACAAACCGTCGAGGTTGTGAACTGTAAGCCGTAATGTTACCCACTGAGCTAACTCTATGGGATAGGATTTGTGAGTGTTGCAATGCTTATGAAACTGGACCGGGAAGACTCAGCGCCAACGGCTGAACTCAAAAGCACCGCAGCGCGGCAGAAAAACACAACTCAAAGTGGCCTTCCTTTTGGCTGAACTTAAAAGCACCAAATGGGAGAGAATACTCCCTCTTATATTCTGAGCTCCCTTGTCTTTCTTTCCCTCAATAATTTCTCTCCCTATCCTTTTCTTTCTTTTCTTCTTTTTTACTTATGCAAAATCACCAAGCAGAGTAGTGTGATCTACTACCACAGTATCTGTTACCTGGCACAGATCTATGTCTGCACGCGGAGTGAGGCAATCAGAGGGCTTATAAAGAGGCATGACCAGGTGCTGCACGTTTATGCTGATTACCTTCCTGAGATTGCTGCGTTATAAAAGCCCGTGCAAGTGGCCGTGGATCTGCCTAAGGCACCTGCCACGTTACATTAACCCCCCCTCTAGGAACGGCTCCCGACGTTCCCATACCAGCTGCCTGGTTCCTGCAGAAGTCCCTGATGAGCTCTGGGTCCAGGATGTGCCGATCTGGGACCCAAGAGCGTTCCTCTGGACCGTAACCCTCCCAGTTCACCAAGTACTGAGTGCCCCCCCAATGGTGTCGTTAGTCCAAGATATGCCTCACAGTAAAGGCTGGGGCCCCATCAATAATATGAGGGGGAGGTGGGGATGGGTGGGTGGAAGTTTGCAGAGGGCTGCACAGGAACGGTTTTAGATGTGAGACATGGAAGGTAGGGTTGATTCTCATAGTGCGGGGGAGTGCTAGGTGGTATGCCACCAGATTGATTCTCCTAAGGATCTTAAAGGGCCCAATATACCATGGGGCCAATTTCTTGGACTCTAGCCGCAATGGAAGGTCTTTGGTTGCCAGCCACACCTGTTGACCTGAACGAAAGGTTGGGCCCAGACGCCTTTTCCGATTGGCAACACGGGTACTTCTCAGGGCAGCAGCTTGCAGAGATAATTTGGCTTTCTGCCAGATTCTGAGGCACCGCTGCGGGAACCCCCACCTCTTGCTCCTGCTCTGCACACAAGGGTGGGGGATAGCCAAACTGGCACTCAAATGGTGACATGCCTAGTGAGGAGTGCCAGAGAGTGTTGTGGGCATACTCCACCCACATGAGGTGCTCCACCCAGGATGAAGGATTGGAGGAGGCCAGGCACCTGAGGGAGCCCTCAGTTGACCCTCTCGGTTTGGCCATTGGACTCAGGATGGAAACCTGAGGATAAACTAACTGTAGCCCACAAGAGACGGCAGAAGGCTTTCCAGAATCGTCTGGTAAACTGTGGTCCCCGGTTGGAGACCAAGTCAGTCGGAAAGCCATGGACCCGGACCACGTGTTGCAGTAGGAGCTTGGCCGTCTCCTTGGCTGAAGGGACTCTGGGCAAGGGAATGAATTTACAGGCCTTTGAGAACCAATCCACGATGACCAGTATAATTGCCATCCCCTGGGATGTTGGCAGACCTGTAACAAAGTTCTGTGAAAGGTGAGACCATGGGCAAGAGGGTATGGGGAGGGGATGAAACAAACCAGATGGGTGAGTATGTGGCTCCTTGTTCCATGCACAGACCTGATAGGCAGCCACATAGGCCTGGATGTCCCTTTCCATATTGGGCCACCAGAAGCGTTGGCGCAAAAACTCCAGGGTACTGGTTACCCCAGGGTGCCCTGCAAATGGAGACGTATTACCCCAAGACAGGGCCTGAGGCCGTATGGTCACAGGTACATACAGTTTTCCTGGGGGACCTCCACCCGGGTCCGGCTCCTGACAGAGCGCTGCGCGGATGGCTTCCTCCAGTCCCCTGCGCAAGGGAGCCACTATTCGGGGAGGGGAAATTATAGGCTCATGACTGGGTTCCCATGAGGGTATATCCCATTGCCTAGAGAGCGCATCTGGTTTGAGATTTTTGGACCCTGGCCTATAAGACAAGACAAAATTAAAACGTGTAAAGAACAAGGACCACCTGGCTTGCAGAGGGTTCAGGCGCTTGGCCTCCTGAATGTAGGCCAGATTTTTGTGGTCCATCCAAATAAGAAACTGGTGCTTGGCACCCTCCAGCCAGTGCCTCCACTCCTGCAATGCCAGTTTTACAGCCAGGAGTTTACAGTTCACAACATCATAATTCCTCTCAGACAGGGTTAGACGGTGGGAGAAGTACGTGTATGGATATAATTTCTGGTCTGGCCCTGAACGCTGGGAGAGGATGGCACCCACTCCTATATCTGAAGCATCAACTTCCACTATGAACTGAGCCTCAGGATCAGGCATGTGCAGCACAGGAGCCATTGTCAATTTCCTCTTCAGGGTTTCAAAGGCTTGCTGTGCCTCTCTAGTCCACTTGAACCCAGCCTGGGTCTTCTTGGTCAGTGCGCTAAGGGGGCTGCCAGGGTACTAAAGTTCCAAATGAAGCGTCGAAAAAAGTTTGCAAACCCCAGGAAGCATTGTACCAGCCGGACTGAGGTGGGTTGTGGCCAGTGTGTGACTGCATTCACCTTGTTTGGGTCCATACTAAGTCTCCCTTGGGACAAAACAAAGCCCAAAAAGGAGATAGTGGTTACATGAAACTGGGACTTCTCTAGTTTGACATATAGATGGCTCTGAAGGAGGAGCTGAAGGACCCGGCACACATGAACCACGTGTTCCTCCAGCGAGCTACTAAAAATCAAAATGTCATCTAGATAGACGAAGGCGTAATGGTTCAGGGTCTCCTGGAGGGCCTCGTTAATGAACCGTTGGAAGACCGCGGAGGCGTTCATCAGGCCAAAGGGCATCACCAAATACTCATAGTGCCCAGACGGCGTGATGAATGCAGTCTTCCACTCATACCCTGCCCTGATGTGGATCAGATTGTAGGCACTATGTAGATCCAGTTTTGAGAAAATTTTTCGTCCTCTGCAGGCGCTCAAATGCAGAATTCATCAAAGGCAGTGGGTACCTATCCTTCTGTGTCATGGCATTAAGGCCATGGTAATCAATGCAAGGCCGCAGATCCCCTTCTTTTTTCTTGACAAAAAAGAACCCCCCCCCACAGGGGAGGTGGATGGGCGGATAAACCCTAAGGACAGGGCCTCTTTAATATAGTCCTCCATGGCTTGGTGTTCTGGGGGTGACAAGGAGAATAACCTGCCCCTAGGTGGAGCAGCTCCTGGGAGTAAGTTGTTCGCACAATTAAAGGACCTGTGAGGTGGCAGTTGCACTAGGCGCAACTCCGGTACCCGAGTCACATAGAAGGTCAGTCTTTCTGTGTGGTGGCCTAACTGTAGTGTGACCGGTGACGTTTGGGTGGTTATGGGTCCTGAGCCTAATGGTCACCTGTCCAGTGAGAAGACGGGTATGGGATGGGGAAGTGGGTTTTCTGGCAGCCCTAGTCTCTTGACTTGGGTCTCATCCATGAAATTGCCAGTCGCCCCCGAGTCAACAAAGGCCTGCAGACTGGTTTTTTTGCCTTCTCCCCAATCAATAATGAGAGGAATGAAGAGGCCAGACAGGTGAGGAACAGTGTCTGGGGCCATCACAGGTCCCTCTCCCTGGGATGGCCCTGGCCTTTTGGCATCAGACGGGGACAACATGAACGCCAGTGACCCATCTGCCCACAATACAAACACCTATTCTCACTTCTACAAGCTTCCCTCTCATGAGGAGGCAAGCCAGCGGTGCCCAATTGCATAGGTTCTACTGAAGAGCCATCGGACTCAGGCCCACTGGGGAGACCCATGGAAGCCTGTCTGTATTTGTTAGCCAGGATGTTCACTGTGGCTGAACGGCGCTCCCTGTGTCGTTCACGCAGGTGGTTCTGATTGACAAATCATATAATGCTTCTAGATCATCTGGGGGTCATGAGTAGTTAATTCATCCTTTAACTCCTCAGAGAGGCCTTGCACATATACAGCTAGGAAAGCTCGGGTATTCCAACCTGAGCTTGCCGCGAGAGTCCTGAACTCCACGGCATAATCAGCCACTGAGCGGCTACCTTGATGGAGCCGCAGAAGGGATGATGTCATGCCTCCCCCCGTGAGTGGATGGTCAAAAGTGCTCCTTAGCGCTGACACAAATGAATCCAGAGTGGGGTGGTCAGCTAATCTATTCTGCCACACTGCTGTGGCCCATGCTAGCGCTCTTCCAGTTAAGAGAGAAATCATAAAGGCGATCTTCGCCCTTTCAGATGGGAACTGGGGGGGCTGCATTTCGAACACCAGTGAGCACTGCATTATAAAAGAGTTACACTTCCCTGCATCTCCAGCATAGGGCTGGGGAGTGGGCAACCTTGTCTCAACAGGGATAGAGGGAGACTGAGTCATGGGCTGGGGTTGGGAAGTCGACCCACTGGTAGATTCCTGATTTGCATCCACTGGGGAATTGAGTTGGGGCTGCAACATGGACTGGATCTGAGCCAAGTGCGGAGACGGATCAAAAGACTCCGCCTGAAAAGCGGCCACCTAGAGCAGGACACAAACCAGAGAGGTTGTGAACTACAAGCCATAAAGTGATCCCCTGAGCTAACTCTATGGGATGGGATTTGTGAGTGTTGCAAGGCTTATGAAACTGGACCGGGAAGACTCCGAGCCAATGGCTGAACTCAAAAGGGCCGCAGCGTGGCGGAAAAACACAACTCAAAGTGACCTTCCTATTGGCCAAACTTAAAAGCACCAATTGGGAGAGAATACTCTCTCTTATTTTCTGAGCTCCCTTGTCTTTCTTTCCCTCAATAATTTCTCTCCCTATCCTTTTCTTTCTAAACATAAATGTTTTATTTTGTTTTCTTTTATTTATTTTCTCCTTTTTTACTTATGCAAAATCACCAAGCAGAGTAGTGTGACGCTGCTCTGTTACCTGGCACAGATCTATGTCCGCACGCGGAGTGAAGCAATCAGAGGGCTTATAAAGAGGCATGACCAGGTGCTGCACTTTTACGCTGATTACCTTCCTGAGATCGCTGCGTTATAAAAGCCCGTGCAAGTGGCCATGGATCTGCCTAAGAAGGCACCTGCCACGTTACACTTACTGATAACTATCAGACAAATAAGACCTGAGCCAGGACAGGGCCGTTCCCTTAACTACAACAACATTTTTCTACTCCATCAAGGAGAATAGTATGATTTAGGTATATAGCCATTGCTAAGGAAAGAATTGATTATTTTTAGAAGAGGTTTGATTACTTCTGGTAGTACCTGTTTGAAGAAACATATAGATAAGAGATCTAGTAATGTAAGTCGATGATTTTAATGAGGAAATTAGTCAAATTAGCTCAGTCTCTCAAAGGGGAGTAAAACATTCTATTTGCTTATCTTATAAGGTTATATTGTTATCAACATGGTTAGTTATCGAATTGCCTGGCTTTAAATTTATAGTCTGAATTTTTTGACTGATAATTTTGAAAAAATCATGAAGTCATGACTACTAAATATTTCTGGTTTGCATGCTTCTGTACTGGACTTATTCCTAGTTAATTTTGTTACTTTATTAATTAAGAATCTAGCACTATTTTTATTATTTTCTATTAGGGTGGAGAGATACGTTTATCTAGCAGCACTATGAGATTTTCTATAGCTCAGGAGGCTATAGTGCCTCTAATAATACCAATTAATTTAGACACCATTTACATTCTAATTTTCAAGTGGCTCAGACAACTGCATTCAGTCAACTGATCAAGTTCTGTGAGGTCAAATGGTGATCCAATCAAAGTTGACAACACTGGGAGATTGTTGATAAAACTATGCAGTAGGTGACGTGAATGTATGTTTGACACTGTAGTGTGGCAAAGTGCATATGTTATGACTAACACATTTTAAATGAGATGAGATAATGATCTGAGATAGTTTCAGACTGAGGAAATGTGACTATATTTATTATATATAGATTATATTACATTTAATCCAAATGTTAGTAGTAGATAAAGAGTGTGACCACTATTATGATTGGGTCCTATTACATTGTTATTAACCCCTACTGAATCTGGAATGGACACAACCACTGTTCTCAGAGGGACTTCTGGGGTAATCAAAATGAATATTAAAGTCTCCAACAACTAATTAATTCATCCCCATCTCAGGATCTTGCAATCTCCCCAGACAATTCTCTGATCTCGCCTTTGTTTGCTGCACACAACCTTGGGGTAACCATGAACAACTGTTCTTCTCCTCTCACATTGCTAATCTGACACCCGCATGTCGATTTCTCCTTTATAACATCAGATGAATTCGTCCATTTCTTTCCACACAGGCCACACAGGTGCTTGTTCAGTGCCTTGTCATTTCAAGACTGGACTACTGCAACTCACTCCTGGCAAGTCTGTGTCTGAGTGCCATTCTTCCTCTGCAACTGATCCAAAATGCACCTGCATGATTGGTTTTCAACCTTCTTAAATTTTCCCACACCACCCCATTGCTGTGTTCCCTCCACTGGCTTCCTGTAGCTGCTCGCATCAGATTTAAAACACTGATGCTTGCCTACAAAGCCAAAAACGGACCAGCACCCACTTACCTCAAAGCACTTATCACACCTCGCGCTGCACCATGCTCCCTCCGATCCTCTAGCACTGCTCGTCTGGTCCCACCATCTCTCAGGGTACAAGGAAGGCATGCATCGAGACTCTTCTCTGTTCTGGCACCAAGGTGGTGGAATGAACTTCCCCTAGATGTCCGAACAGCTGAGCCAATGGCGGTCTTCAAACGACGTCTAAAGACTTACTTCTTCATAAAGTACTTAAGTTAGCACTTACAAAAAAATTACCTCCCCAACAGAGTTTTGGAATGATGGCATTCCTAGTTTGTGACCTAGTGAGCCAATATCAGAATGTATTTTTGATAGACTTCAAAGTACTATTGTAAGTCGCTCTGGATAAGGGTGTCTGCCAAATGCCATAAATGTAAATGTAAATATTAATGCTTTGTCTAAAGAAATAACCAGATTTGTGATGAAATCTGCAAATTCACCAGAATATTGCCCTGGGGGTATGTAAATAATAATTAGTGGAATCGACTGGGTAGACTTACTTTTTATAGCTTAAAAGTATAACGTAACATAAAAAGCTTAAAGCTTTTTATGTTACGTTAGTATAAAGAACTTTAAGCATGTTGAAATTATGTCTAGATTTTTGTGTGATGCTCTGCCAGGAAGAAGATTAGTTTACTAAAAGAAACTTTCTATCTATTTCTACATTTTTATTTAGCTAGGGAGACAGACACTGTCTCAGTATAGGGGAGCCTGAGTGATGACTCAGTGCAGCTAACAGACAGTCGGTTTAGTCTGCTTGTCTGCTCCCTGGCCTTGAATTTTGTTTTGGCACCAATTAACTAGGCCTATTCTAAGTCTATGAGCTATGATGCAAGAAATGAGAGCAGTACATTGCTGAGTGGGATGGATACTGTCCTGTCCTAACAGGCCAGCCTTGCCCTCAAAACTACTCCAAAACTACTATAAAGCCCAGATTGTTTTCAGAGCACCACCTGGACATCCAGCAGTTCAGTGACCATAACCTGCTTTAAGCTACATTGCCATGCCACAATGGTATGGGGCCAGAGCATATTGCTGCCTTGGACATCGTCTTCGCTAATTTACACACCTCTACAATGTTACTCTTAGTAACCTCTGACTGACAAAGGAATATTTCATTAGCTCCTATATGGAAAAACTACCTTTGAAAACCTATGCTTTCCTAAGACCCTGAGATTACCTGCTATGTGTGGTGCCCTGACTCCCAGTATACACCTAACTAAAGCTGCTGGTGCCCCGAAAGGTCTAGCTAATTTCATGTGCTGTAAGATAGCGTCTCACATAACCAGAGCTCTTTCAGGTTTCTCAGTGGGTGCTTCACTGAGGATAGCAAACCTGTTAGACACATGAAGTGGAGAGGAATGCTGCTCCCATGGGTGAGGCTTAGTGTTAGCTTTGGCTTTGTGATTATGCTGCCGAGTCATCACCCATTCACCCCTCTGTGAGAGCTCTAATGCCGGAGCTGGGGAATTGCTATTCTTCTTACAGAAAAATTCACTAGCTTTCTCTTATGTATTATTCTGTTTATGGTGATGCTTATTATTTGTGAGTGTATTCTGTTCCAGGCTGTGCTGACCTGACCCGTCACACCATTAGATTTGTGGATAGAATGTATGTAAGGGTAGAAATGGTACTCGTCATGTGAAGACCTTTTAATCATACAATGAGCTAAGCCTCTCTGAATATGTTGTCACATAAATGACCTTCTTATATTTTAGGTAGGCTTTCACGCATTTATTTAGACAGGAGACAAGGTGCATGACAAGGCCAAAACAGACGCTAAGATTATGCTCCCATATTAATCCATCTGAAGAACATTCTACAAATAAAATTCATTTGCTGTGAAGATCCTGTCTCTAGGTTTATTCTTACACCCTTTGCATTTGGCTGAAACATTACTCTGGTGTAAAAGACACAGTGTGAATGTGACCCCGGATCAATCCGAATGACCTGCTGACATCTCTGGGGTCAGAACAGCCGCCTGAGCACCGTTGGTCCTCCTGCTCCTAAAAAGGGTGTGTGAGTAACTCATCTACATTTTTTATTAGTTGCTGCAGATATATTTAGGTGAATGTGTATTCTCCAGTACTTTTCTACATAGTTAAGGAGAGGGACTATCTTGTTTATTCTGCATTTGTGGCAAAGGAAATGTTTTTTTTTTTTTTTGCATTATTGCCAAAATATACAGTTGGGTCCAAAAGTATTAACAGCTTTAATTCAAGGGGTTTAACAAAAATATTGCATTATCTGTTTAGGAATTACAGGCATTTTTTTTTACATATTCCCTCCATTTTCACAGGCACAAAAGTAATCAGACAACTGATTGATAAGCAATTTCATGGCTGGATGTGGCCTGTTTCCTCATTATTTCATGACAAAATAAGGAGATAAAAGGTCTGGAACCAAGAGTTAAATTTGAATTTGGTAGCTGTTCATGGGAACACTCAATATGTGGTCCAAAGATGTGTAAATGCAAGCAAAGGAGGCCATCATTAGTGTCACAGTGTGGGGATTGAACCTGGTCTCTGGAGTGATAGTCTAACACCAAGCCACTAGACTATTGGGGAATGCAGGCTCAAGTGCAGAGCAAAACAGGTAGTGTCCATAAGATTTATTAAAAGGTTGTAAAGGCCAACACAGAAAAGGCAACAAAAATAAGTCCTAACATGAAAGCAAACAAATCCAAAGGGAAAATCCAAAAATCATAACACAGAGGCAGGCAGAGGTTCAGGAGATCAGGCAAACAAATCCAAAGGGAAAATCCAAAAATCATTAACAGAGAGGCAGGCTGAAAATTCAGGAGACCAGGTAATCCAAACAGTAACAAAAGGCACAGAGTTTGCAACACAAAGGAAGACAAAGACTTAGCAAAGACATGGACTTGAGACAGGGTTTAAATACACAAGATAATAGATCACATGACAGGGAGACAATGAGGTACAGGTGAGCAAGGTAATTACAAGTCAACAACATAGAGAGTCATTTGGCGACCTGTGGTGGTCAAAACTGTTCATTAGTGGCAATTAGGCTGTAAAAACAAAAGAGACCTTTCAGAGAGATAGCAGAAATTTTAGGAGTTGTCAAATCAAAAATTTGGTACATTTTTAATATCAGGGTTCTGCCAGAATCAGCACTGAACTACGTTTCCCATCCACCACTGCACCTCACTATCACATCGCATGACTGCTTGTCATATCCTAATTCATGTTTCTAAGTTATGTTATTTATGTTCTTTGTTTCTACATTACACAACAATCTGCACTTGTATCCGCCTTTGCTTCCATTACGTGACAGAAAGCTAGACCTCACAAATGGCCGCAGCAGATTTTTTCAGCGTCCAAGAGACTGTCCTCGCAATGAATCGCCTGAGAGGGGAAAGGAGATTGGGTCAGGGCCACGCAGGAATAGCTCGAGGCCATGCGCCCCCTCAGAAAATGGCTTCGTGGAGGACATCACATCTCCTGTAGGCTCCGCCATAAGTGGTGCTCGCAAGGACATGGATCATCTCTTTACATGACTGCTTGTACCGGTTTCACGTTTCGAGTCTAATGAGCACTAGTATTTAAGTCCTGTCTTGCACTGCACTCATTGCCTATCTTTTGCCTTTTGGTGCTGTTCGTTGCTCATCTTATGTCCCTGCCTTGATATCCTAGTTCATGTTTTAAGGTTCTAAGTTACGTTATTTATATTGTTTGTTTCTACATGAAACTACAATCTGCACTGGCATCTGCCTTCGCCTCCATTACATGACACTTAAAAAGAAGGAATGGACTGGCGAGCTCAGCAACTCCAAATGGCCTTGGAAGTCCAGGAAAGACAAATAAAGTAGATGATCCCAGAATTCTTACCTTGGTGAAGAAAACCTCCTTCACAACACCACCTAAGTCAAGAATACTCTCAAGGAGGTATCTGTATCATTGTCAAAGTCTACAATCATGAGAGCCTTCATAAATGTAAATACAGAGGGTTTACCTCAAGGTGAAAACCACTGGTATCACTCAAAAAAAACAACAGACCAGATTAGACTTTGCTAGAAAACATCTAAAAAAAGCCTGCTCATTTCTGGAACAAGATTCTTTGGACAGAGGAAACCAAGATTAACTTGTACTGGAATGATGGGAAGAGAAGAGTATGGAGAAGGAAAGGAAGGGCATGTTTTTGTTGCTCTTTCGGCTGCTCCCATTAGGGGGCATGTATGGCTGCCAATGGAAACAGGTCACTGGTGTTTATTGATGATGTGACTGCTGACAGAAGTAGCAGGATGAATTCTGAAGTGTATAGAGCTATACCTTCTACTCAGATTCAGTCAAATGCTGCAAAACTGATAGGACAGCGCTTCACAGTACAGATATATAATGACCCAAAACATACTAAGAAAGCAACCCAAGAACTTCTTAAGGCAAAGAAATAGAATGTTCTTAAATGGCCAATTCAGTCACTTGACCTCAAACCAATTGAGCATGATTTTCACTTACTGAAGAAAAAAACTGGAGGCAGAAAGACCCACAAATACGCAGCAGCTGAAGGCAGCTGCAGTAAAGGCCTGGCAAAACATCTCAAAGGAGGAAACAGCATTTGGTGATGTCCATGGGTTCCAGACTTCAGGCAGTCACTGACTGCAAAGGATTTGCAGCCAAGTAGTAAAAATAATCCTAATATTTATAATTATGTTAGTTTGTCCAATTACTTTTGAGCTTTGTGAAAATGGAGGGACTATGTAAAAAACGGCTGTTTCTAAATTTCTAAACGGTTAATGCAATATTTTTGGCAAATCCCTTGAAATAAGACGAAAGTCTAAACTTCAATCACAGCTTGACTGCTTCATTTCTAATCAGTTGTTGAGGTGTACTGAGGCAAAATATAAAAATCGTGTCACTGTCCAAGTGCTTATGGACCTGCCTCTAGTTGCATTAGCAGAAAACATGTTATCTTGTACAAATGGCAGATAACAGTGAGACAGGGCCTGCTATTACAGGGGCAGAACCCACAACTAGGCCACTGAGGCACCATAGATAATGCTAAAAGAAATTGCCACTAAACAAAAATTTTAAAACGTGGTATTTGGGGTAAATCTGATCTTCAGAAAGCTTGGGGGAAAAGCAATAGATTACTAGCTCTAAGGCCTGTGAGTGGATTAATGTGATTCTGTGTAAGACCCAACTCAGATTGCAGAAAGATGAAGTGGACCGTCTCAAACATGAAAAGGAGAAGTTTGAATCCATGGTGAAATCTCTCCATGAACAACTGAAGGAGGAGGGGGCAAAATGGCCCAATTGGAACAAAAGCTTGAAGAAGGAAGGTACTGATATGAGTAAAACTGTTGTCTTCTCTCTCTCTACCTATTCAGAGTTCTCCTGGCAATAGATGAGAAATTCAAAACAAAGGCCTCTAACTCAGCCACACCGACTGACCTTGAGTGCAAGATTTCTGACAGAGAGTTTGATGTCATTGAGGAAAATGGATTCAGGAAAAGTATGCTCTGTTAAGAATGGGGAGATCAACTGAAGCCTGTGGTCTATTATTTAACATGGCCTTGATCCAGTAGCCCTAGGATGGAGGCCATATTTAAGAGCCATCCAAGCCACATACCTGGCGGTTCACAAAATACTCCCTATCACAATGGACCCAGCAGTTCACATTAAATATCCTCATGCCATCCAAACATTCCTATCAATGGGACAGGCTCATCCTGTGACAGCAGCAAAATATGCTAAATGGATAGCATTTGTTGGAACACCAATTCTGATAATCATGAAACAAAATATGCTAAATGGATAGGGTTTCTGGAAACATCAACTCTGATCATTGTGATTTGCAACATTGCCACTAAACTGACATTGAAACTATGGATTATGATGAGCATGACTGCTCTGAATTAGTGGAAAATGACAAAGTGAGCACAATCCCGCTAAAGAAACGTGAGCTAGAACTGTTTACAGATGGATACAGAGCCCAACAAGCAGAGCTCAGGGCTCTCACTGAAGTCTTAAAATATACAGAAGGGAAAACTGCAACTGTGTATGTGGACTCAGATTATGCCTAGGGGACAATCATGGACTTTTCAAAACTGTGGAAACAGAAAGGTTTCCTGACTACAGCTAGAATCCTGGTCAAAAATGGGGAAGAGGTGAAAGAACGGATAGATGCTGTGTCAATCTCTGCACGAATGGCACGACTATCCCAAGTGATGAGGATTCATCAATCAGACAATGCCATGAAGGACTGCGACAGTCAATTTTGACATCACTCACATTGCTGACATGCAAGAACAAGCTTCAAAAGAAGAAAATAGAAATGTATGGAAAATGGAGCAAAGTTCCATTCAGATAACATTTAAAGAAGATTTTGTCCCACTTAACCACACAAATCCACTCAGTAGGTCATTTTTAGATCAAGTGACTCATAGGTTTAAGAGTGTGTGGTACAACCCAGGGTTCAAAAAAAGGAACTATTCAGATTGTGAATAACTGACTAGTTTGTCAACAGCACAACATAGGTAGAGCTCAAGAGACTCTATGCTATTAGGTCCAGCCCCACAAGGCCCTTTTAGGCACCTACAGGTGTTGGTAGTGGTTGACAAGTTTTCTAGATGGGTAGACACATTTCCTACTGAGAAAGGGATGGGCACTACTAAAATCCTAGCTTGAGAACATTTTAAAAACAGGTGGATATATTGCCACTCACTGTAATTTGTTTAATGGGAATACAGGTCATGAAACCTAGTAGGCAGAACCACTCCTTTTATTGGGGTGGGGGTTGCCCTCATGGTGAAGAACAACTCTGTCAACACACTCATGACCAGATTTAGCCCTATTTGAACAGTTCACAGAGCCACTTAGCAACTAATGGACAATCAAGATGGAGGTGAATTAACCCTAATGTACTGGAGTTAAGTCCCTGGTGGACTACTGGTCAGACTACAGCACTCTCATGGCTGTGGCCTGGGTTCGATTCCTGGCCAGGGAACCAACCCCAGCCACTGATGGAATTCTGAAAATCAGAAATAAAAACACTCCAGTTCCTTTTCTATTCCAGTTAAGTATCTACTGTCATGCTGTTTGGGTAAAAAGCTTTAGAGAGCTTGTACATAAATGCCTGTGGATGTGAATTTAAACATTTTGGTGTCTACTTTTGAAATTTATGAAAGAATATGAAAAAACAGAAAATTAGAAAATTATTACAATCTTGATTTGATTTGATCATTTGATCATTTGATGATGGACTGCTCAGAGAAAAGCAGATGACCACTAAAGGTACTGTCATAAACCATCAACAAATCATCAAATATCTGTGTATTAGCTTGGACCTTAAGGGAGATGACGTCTCCTGCCTCCAGTAAGATTAGAGGATCTCACATTGTATTCTTGGGGTTAATAAGCTTGTGTTACAGCCAAAAATTGCCTGTATAATAATCCAAGATGACAGTTACATAATAAGGTGGGTATCCATGGATGGAGAATCTGAAATGATAGACTCGTTTCACAGAGCCACAGTGAAAATTCCTATTTAAGAAATATGTAAAGACAAATGTTGCCTTATTGTAAAGCGACCTTGAGTTTGCAGAAAGGCGCTATATAAAATAAACTTATTATTATTATTATTATTATTATTATTATTATTATTATTATTATTATGTTACTGAAAGAAAAATGGGGGATTGCGATCAAATCAGGATGGATAGACTTGATTTCTACATAGATAGCACACCTGTAGTTGGATAGTGGACTTGTCCCACATTTGTGAAGACATGCTTGTAGACCACAGGAACATCTGTATTAAATGGTCCAGTATAAAGAGCTTCAGAAGCTGAGAATGATGCTGAAAATTCCACTTGGCTCACTCAATAGTTCAGGGCTGTTAGTCAAATTAATCAAATGACAATAGATTAAAACATTATTTTAATACTGATACTGTCACATTCATTGCATATAAGTGAGTGTTAAATTCAATCAAATTTTATTTATGTATTGCTTTTAAATTAAATGGCCAGATGAAACCTGAATCATCTCTAATACATTTCACACCCATACATTCACTTAAACATGTGAGACAGATTAAAGAGAGTGAGACAGATTGTATAGTAATAGTCAAAGGTAATTAATTTACATTTTAATTAATTAACAATGGGGTATGTTACAAAGAGCCAGGCCAACTCTATGTCATTCAAAGATATTCAGATATCAAGGTACAGTATGGCTATATCTCATTGCCACTTAGATCCATCTACACATGCTCTCGGCCACCATAGTTCCAGGAATTATTTAAAAAACATCAGAATAAATTCCAACATGATATCTCAATCAAAAATTTGTCTTCAGATTCTACTATGCAAGGTTATAAATGGTTAAATATACTGGGAGCAATAGGGTTAGCTATTGTAGCTTTTTTATACCACTTGTTTGTTATGTAATCTAACAGTATCACTCTAGCTTGTTAAAATTTCTATGAACTCTGTATGAGATTAGTCATTAACTAAGTCATTAACTGGGATGGAAAGAGCTATAAATCACCCAACTTAACCAATGTTAATAATAGTATTAAACATCAGTAAGGAATCTGGTTGAATCCATTAAGAAATTGGTCATTTCTTAACACTTTCACAAGTTACGAAATCCATTTTGTATGCATGTATGGGCAAATAAACACATATTTTTCTCCTGTCAATTCCCTCCAAAAGATGAATATGGGATGATAGATCAGAATTTCAGCTTTCATTTCCTGATATTTACATCTAGATATGTTAAACAAACTTAGAACATGGCACCTTTTGTTTGAACCCACCCATTTTTCAAGTGATCAGAAATATTGGAACATGTGTGACAGGTCTCTTGAATGGCCTGTGCACATCTGTTGCAATAACAGGAGGTTGAATAATGTGACCTTCAAGATGCTTGATACACTTGGCAAAGCTTGCCTTTACCAGCAACTAAATTTGACAAAGGTTTTTTTCCCCCTTTCCCAAGGGAGCTGGAACAACACCATTTGGTCACTATCAGTGGATGCATTTACTGTTTAGTCTTTCTAATGCTCTAGTGACATTTTAGCACCATGCAGAGTTTGGACTACAACACATAGTGACTGACATCCTGTTCATGCACATGGATGATGTCCTGGACTTATGGAGTTACTTGATATTGTCACTTTAGTCACCTCAGGTCAAAGCCTAGCTGCACTGAAAAACATGGCTTAAAGTGAATAAAGTACTGCTCCCTTTTAGTATGTTAGTGCATGGTAACAGTTTAGCAAGTCATTAGGTAATTTACAAGTTCTTCTGTGAATAAAGGCAGCCCAGTGATGCAGTAGGTAGATCTGCCCATCACAAAATTTTAACTGAAAATTTATATGAAAAATTTTAAATATTCATACATTTTGGGGTAGAGCTTTCTCTTACAAAGCCCCACAGTTATGGAACAGCCTTCCACTTAGTGTTAGGGGCTCATACACAGTCTCAGTGTTTAAGTCTAGGCTGAAAAAATATTTGTTTAGTTAAGCCTTTTGTGAATAGTTTTTTTCTTAGGTACAGGGGCAGGTCTGGAGGGTTCACAGGCATAGAGTGTTGTGATGAACTGGGATGTTTGAATGCTTTTGCCCCCCCCCACTCTCACACGTTCACTCAGGTTTGTTGACGGTGGAGTGGCCTTATGTCCCAGGGTGCTCACATGTCTGTGTTAGCTTCTGGCTCTCCCTTTTAGTTATGCTGTCATAGCTAGTCTTGCCGGAGTCCCTGCTTGCACT
>JAKKZN010000022.1:9446926-9458209 GCA_033441825.1 Pangasius elongatus | reverse complement strand
GGGATCACATATGGGGAGCTGTACTGTAATGGCTTGGGACTGCAATTGCTGTAGTGGCTTTGGGGCTGCGGTTGCCATGAGCACCTTAGTACTTAGGACTCCATCAGTGGACAGTGGATAGATGTTAACCAACCTGACTTCTTGCAAAAACTGTGATGAATTTACTGGTTGCACAATTGCACTATTTGTCCATATAGTACACAGTAATAGAAGAGATTTATTTAGAATTGCACTCAGATGAGGATGGGTTCCCTTTTGAGTCTGGTTCCTCTCAAGGTTTCTTCCTCATATTGCTTCAGGGAGTTTTTCCTTGCACCGTCACCTCTGGCTTGCTCATTAGGGATAAATTCACATATTTACAATATATTTTTTGTGAATCCACTTATTTCTGTAAAGCTACTTTGTGATAATGTCCACTCAATGACACATTTCTCAAGTTTTTTTTGTGCACTTTAGCTGCATTAGGGGCCTGTAAAATTTAAGCCTTTGAAAGGCACTGCGTTTGTTTTTCATGTCCACTATTTTTCACTCGTAAAATTGAAGCGTAAACTCCATAAAATCCATTGTAGCCATTTATTTATTACCCAAGGTAACAAAATTTCTTATCTGTCTATTCACTGATTAATTATTCCATTAATTAATCTATTCATTAGGAGGGACACCACTACACTAAAAGCCACTGCACATTGTGCAGTGTAGACAATACGGTGATATCACGATATTTTTATGCCCTCTATATGCAAAGTAATTAAGATGAGGTGAACGTGTATGTGACACTTCTACCCATCAGGTCGCTAGTCACGGACTCGGTGATGGAGAGTGATCAGGCGTGTCGGGAGAAGCCTCTTTCTCTCCCATCTTCTAATGTCCTTTTAAGGGTTATAGGACAATGTAGGACACGAGTGGGAGGATGGTAGAGGAAAAAAAAAACAGATGCGATGGGGGAAGTTTACGTGTGTGTGCGCGCAGGGTCTGACGCCTCCTTGAGCATGTTATAATACAGATCAGCTGAGATATATAAAACCGACAGCTTTAGTTTCGTGGATCGGCCTAAAGAGAAAAGCGCGGTCTCTAAAGCACCTGTATCGAAGGGCGAACATCCTAACATACAGGTAAGTTTAGAAAAATATTCGAAATGTGGAAGTGATTAATAACATTCTATAATTATTCATTAGTGGTTTTAGCATACTTTCTGCAACCTGGTTTAATACAATTCTGTGAAACTAGGTAGGCTATAGACTGACACCATGTTTGAGAAAATAAAGTTATAAATGGTTTAGTGAGAAAACTCAGAACATATGATTAATAGCAGCCTCTGTATGTTTACTGCGGTTCAGTTGTTCACTTTTGCTCTTATAGTCTGTGAAGTCACCCTGAAAAAGCAGTGTATGCGTTCTAAAGTGTTAAAGACAGACGCACTTAACCTAACTGTTATGTAATAAACTTGCAGTTTATAGCCAATTTGTGACTGTTGATTTTAGTTATAGTAAGATAAGTAGGCTAGATAATAGCTGATCTTGCACTATTCGAAACTATACAATAACAGTATAATCATAGGCAAGTGTTTGCAGATTTCAGTGAACTTCTGCATATTTAACGTATATACATTTTTTCCCTAATTCATGTGATATGCACAAGTTGTTATTATTGATATGTATAAAATATCAGGAGCGTTTTCTTTAGTGTTCCATACAGTTCTCCTCCGGTATGGTGTTCCCGGGTGGTCCTCGCTCCATGCGCACTCAGCAGCATCAGCAGCACTCCTTCAGCCTGCGCTGGCTGTCGGTGTTGATCGCGGCGCTTCTCATCCTGTCCACAAGCGCCACCTGTGCGCAATGCACCACGGTCGAGCAAGACCTGCACATCGTTCACAACGTCGACAACAGAAGTATGTAAATCGAAATGTTATCCTAGACATATATTTAAGGTTTAGACACGGGGCAAGATCACACCACCGGGTTACGCCACTTTATTAGCCAATGTAGGCCTATAGGTCAAGGTCTCATTTGAAGAATATCTGATTTGACCTAGATGAAGATATCCTGTGGATATTAACATAATTGAGTGATAATTTGAGGATCTAGATCTAAACCAAATATATCGTTAAAAGCGCAAATATAAATAAAAATGAATCGAAATTGAAATACATTTATAAAATGTACTAAAAATGGCCTGGGTTAATCGGATATCCGTTGGCCAATGATTAATAGCAAAAAAATGCAAAGCGACTCACGTTTTCCACCTTTTTTTTTTTTTTTTTTTTTTTTTTTACTGCTTTTCCTTTTCCTACACTACAGGCCCTGAGATCGACCCGTTCTGGTATGTGGGTCGCGGCGTGAGACCCATCGGCCGCTTCGGGAAGCGCGAGAGTGACGCACCGTTACAGCACGCGCTCCTACTACTGCTGCTCAGCGCGCTCAGAAACACGGAGAGCGCGCGCAGCGGAGCCTCCTCCCCAAACACGGACTATTACCCAGAAGTGCACAAATCATATACTTGAACCGAAGAAGAAACATGTTAGTAATTATTACTAGAAGGAAGACCATCAACTAAATCCACTTGAGTTAAGGTAGCTTATTGAAGTACTAGTACTAAACTGTACTTTATTATCAAAAGGTAAAGGAAATATTACATGCATAACCAATAGTATATGTCAAATGAATGAATTTACAAGAGGCATACATGTTGAATAAGTCAATTTGCTGTCCAAAAACACTTCAACGACATAACAGTTTATGAAAGGTGCATTAAATACAGTAAACTGTTTTAAAGGTCTTTAAATGTGTAATAAAATTTCAGTACTATTACAAAAGGTCGTTAAGTACAGTTGTGAGGGACCTGTTCTCAATGTCTCTCTTTGATTATAGTTGATCATTTTTTTGTCTCCTAATACCAGATTTAAATTTTTATGTGTCTTAAGACCATCATTTTTTTCACTTTATTTCTGTCGCTGTGTTTTCAATTCTGAATTTATTTATTGCTTGAATATAGGCCTATGTACATATGCATCAATGCAAACTATATTCCTAATTAAATGAGTGAACACATGCAACCTTGACCTCATCATTTGGTTGTTGAAAATGGACCCCTTAAATTTCTATTTAATGCAAAGTACTCAATGTGAATGTCAGGTATGCAAAGTTTATTCATGTATTCTTTTGGTCAATCAGAATTGATTCTTTTTGTCAGTCAGAACAAATGGAAATCGGAGCACATTTTCATTGCTTTGATTGTTGTCTTTATGCAAAAATGCAATGGTTTAAAATGTCACAATGAAATGGTGGATGGGAGTGCAGTTTCTAGACTTCACCTTCTCTCTTCTCCTTCAAAACACAAGATGAACCATCAGAAACTGGACACACCATGTGTAGCACACAATATGTCATAATGACAATTCTTGTAATTCTTACAAACACATCTGGTATATAACTAACACATCCATACTACTTTCTTTTCACAATAGAAAAATACATAATGTTGTCTACTTCTCGACTGTGCTTTTTCTTGGGAAATTTGTACATCTATCTGAAAGAAGAAACATGCATTTTTTACAGAGACATCATCACAGACAACCATGAACAGGACCCATTTGAGATGGAGGAAAATCCCTTCAAAAGTTTCTGATAGTAGCAATACAGAACAAACACACTGCTCAGAGCACGATCTTATTGAGCATTTAATTCTATTTCCCTAACACTGCCCTAAAGCCTCCCGTTTCAGCTAACTATTGAGATTTTGAGTTCTTTCACTGCAATAGTTTTACAATAGGATTACAGAAAGTCTGCTGATATAAATGCCGAAAGAAAAATCTCTATTAAACCAAGCTTTTAAATGGTTAAAATCAATTTGTTTATTATGAAAGTGTGTTTAATAGTTTTAATTTCCAGAGGTATAATTTCTCCCATTCCATATGCTCAGACACCACCTAAGGCAAATACATATAAAATATCTAAAACAGTAGATGTAACACAAAATTATGAGACATAACTATTTAAGCTCCCCTAATATAGTTTTCTCACCCCAAATACTATATAGCTTTTCTATTAATTTCACTGTAGTTACTGAATAATATGCTTTAAGGAGAATAGCTGAATAATAAACTGGCACTTTAAGGGATTAAAGATGTCATGATCAAACTTTGGAGGATACAAAGCAATATCAGAGAATTAGTTTACAAATATCACAGTGAAATGAAAAGAAATAAAATTGTAAGGTTATCTGTCACATATAGCTAAAGACTGTACCTGTGTTTCTGTGACCTGTAATGTTTAGCTTAGTTTGTGGATTTATGTCGAGTTTTCACTTTCTAACCACCTGTTACCCTGCACTCACACTACAAAGCGAAATTTTGATCACATCCCTTGCAGTTTATTTCTTGTAAGTGACTGGCCATATCGTGACCTCAATAGTTAATTTTTGTGGATGTACACTGTTCGGCTTTTTAGGATCTGATATGATATGGTAGTAGTCAAAATTGGTACTGTACACTTTACTGTAAAATTCAGGCACATGGCTTTTTCTTTCATGTTTGACTGCCAAATGCAGTTGAATAATAGCTAAACACAGGTAGGAACTGAAGATAGGAGAGTAGGGACAACAGAGAACTGTGCACTGTAGGACTGATCTAAGGAATTAACTGGAGACATCATCATCATCAATCATTTGCATTTGTTGCTTTAAACATTTCAATTTAAAAGTCACTTGTTGCTCTATGTCGTCAGAGTCACAGCTTCATGTCAAAAACACAGAAAATGAACAGTTGCTTGTTGCTTTGTAATTTACTAGGGTGAACGTAGGAAAAAAGTTCAAATGTAGAGTCTAAATGGTTCTTCAGTTTAATTGAAGAAGAACCCTATAAAACATTATCCCCCATGAGAGATAGTTATAAGTAGAACCTCTGAATGAATACTTAAATATCCAAAGAACCGTTAAAGGACCCTTTCATCTAAGAGTGTAGCTGAAGACTGAAGTTATGTAATAGGCAGTTGTTATGGTGATATATATTATACTGACTTTCTTTCTGATACAACTATCTATGGATGTTTCACACATAATTTTAAGTCTTCTTAATGATTGGTACTGAAATTTAATTCTAATAAGAACACATATCAAACAGTAGTGTTTTGGATACACACTTGATCTAGTGGGTTTTCACTATAGCAACAAAAACAATTTAGAATCCAATTTAGAATATAGAAATAAGTATAGATTATTTTGCTGTATTGTGAATTAAATGGGGCAGTGGTAACTCAGTGGTTAAGACCGGGCTACTGATCAGATCACCAACTGCCACTTTTGGGTCCTTGAGCAAGGTCCTTAACCCTCTATGATCCACAGCTTCTGAATTATGGTTGATTGTGTGCTCTGACTTCAGCTTCCTAATAAGCTAGGATATGCAAAGCAAATAATTTTACTGTGCAGTATTTAGATATGTGACAGCAAAGGACATATTTATCTTCCAAGATGAATGCAATACTAATGCAATGGCTAATCTGGAGAAAATTATACCCAAATTCATGCACACGCAGGCAGATTAGCTTCTAATAACAAACTGTATGTATATGGATTTATGGACCAAATTCTCAGTGGTCAGTATCAGTATGGAATGTAGTTTTCTACTGGTCACATATTCAGCACTGTAATGAAGGTGACTCTCCAGGTTAAACACATCTAAACACTGCTGTTACATCTAGGGGTCATTGTGATGAGAATATTGTGGCAGCAGACTCAACAGCACCCACATAAATTATAGCCGTGCTTCTGATTTGATCTGATTTGATAATTGACATACACACTTGGGTCACTTAAGAGTCCAATCTGATTTGGGAACCTGTGTGAAATACGTTGGCCTGTACACCAACACACAATATAGTCAATACACCATACACACACACTATATATATATATATATATATATATATATACACACACACACACACAGTCAGGTCTGGAAGTACTGAAGGTCAAATCTGACCATTTATGCCTTAACGAAGGAAGGGCTTTAAAAAATAAATATGATAATTGTTTTAAATGCATAACTCTTCCCCTCTCCTGAACCTCAGTTATCACTGTCCACACAATTTGCGGTATAATTGCATGGAAATTAAACATAAAACATGAAAAAATGATACATGTCTGCCTCACAAAGGTCCTTCAGTAGTTATTTTTTTTTTAGTTCCACCATGACATTTCACACATATAACATTCTTACCAAATACAGTTTGGACTCTTTTTGGGAACACAGATCATACACAATTATTTTTTGTCACACTGGCAACATACAGAATCAGAACTTAAACACTTATAACACTTCAGCAATTAATATCAAGAATACAACAATGTGACATTTACAACAATCATATATGTAAAACATATATGTAAAACTCTCTATATTTGGAGCATCTGTGAATATACTCCCTGTGATTGTTTGTAGAGGAGTGTGGACTCCTTTAAGGCAGAAAGAACGGAGCAAGTCCCTGGGAGGTGGAACACAGAAGTGTAGTAAAACTCTATTGTTTGGTTATGAATGTTCAGGGGCTCTGGAGTGAGATCCAATAGAAAGCAAGAGTTTGTGCCAAGAAAACATTGCAAATCCCAATCTGCTTCAGATGGGTGAGGGGTGGGGTGGGAACATCATTCATATGGAATCCAATAAAATCCCTCTTGTTCATTGGGATGTTTTTTGTGAGACTGGGGGTTGACTGAGGAGCTTTATAGGAGCTGATATTTGGATCAAGGCACTGGTGTGGGCCTGACAGTCAGTAGGCAGAAAGGGCAAGATGTAGTTAGATGAGGTTGAGGTTCACAGACCAGGATGGAGGTTGTGTCTGTTACTGTCATGGCTGAAAAGATCTCAACTCTGCCTCTGACTTTTCTGGAGAGAAAGAAACTTGTTTTAGGACAGAGGTTTCTAACAGAGCAATAGGTCCCAATCCCATGTCTGATGAAGGTGGAAATGGAAGAACGATTCTATCATGAATCAGATGAGATAAGGGTAAAAACACTTCCAGTCAATTCATATATTTTTTTTTTCATTTTGTTCTTATAAGCAAATAACACCTAGGCAAATGATTAACAAAAATATCCTGCAGCTAAGATGGCACACTATTCTCTGCAAACAACAAAATACATTATGGGCCTTCTGTACCTGCTAGGGTACATAATTTGGACAGGAACCTACTGAATTTCATTGTGGAATTTTATGAGAGAACTGCATCTTACCCATTATGCTTTTGGACATGACTACAAAATGGCAAATCTCCTAAAAATAGTGCACTAGAAAGTTTGTAGGATGGCTTCCTACAAATAAAATTACCTAAGTTTGCCTTTTGAAGCTCCAACTAAAGGTGAATGATTAATGGTGAGCAGCCATCATCAGTGATGGACCCAAAGATAAACAACACTAATTAAAAGGGAGATCTTAAAAAAAAAAGATAGAAGGGAAAGAGAAGAAAAGTAAAGAGTGTGAAAAAAGGATACTATTGACTTATTCAGTCTCTCTAATGGACAGTATGCCACTTGCTCAGTCTGGTGCATTTAGCTGCACGTCTTCTTACTTTTTCTGCTCACAATGTCCTTCTATATTTATTTTCATAATCAAATTGTTTAATCTTATTTGGGGGGAGGGCACTTCTCTTCACATCAGTGTAATGGGAGGGGGAGGTGTTGTTCAAATCTGCACAAGGGAAAAGGGATGCTTCAGGGATCTTAGCATTGATCAACAGGCACACATGCACATGCACAAGAACACACACACACAAACACACGGGTACTTTGATGACGTGGTGAGGTGCAACACAGGCATTAAACAATAAAACATGATTAAAGAAACATGTGTCTACACAGGATGTACCATTTAGCTAGTAGCATTAGGTTTATATGTAACATCTGGAATCAGCAAATAAGCTCATATTAGCAAAGACTCAAATGTTAGGCTTAAGCAATAAACACAATTTGTTGCATTAGTGGTAAGGGGCTTGTGAAGACTTCACTATGAAATTAATTTCTAATGTATGTTTCACATTGTGTCACTAACCAGGTTTCCATATATTTTATGTAAATATAGTACTATACAAACGTCTCAGGCACACAAATTTTTTTTAAATAGAAATTTCATCTTAGATGATTGTTTTATGATTTCTGAATTAATGGGTCAGTAAAAAACATTTTAGATTTCTAAACATTAGATTAGATTTCTAAATTCTAAATATTCTAAACATTACATTTCAAACAAAACATACCAGCAAATGTCCTTATAAAACTGCAAAAAGTGCACCTGAGACTACTGATGCATCGTCATTGATGCATTGACATTATTTATTCCTGTGTACTGCTCTTTATAATAGTGTTTTTTTTCAAATATGTAGAAACATTTAATTATAACATTTATTATATTTGAATGGATCATTGCTTTACAGCATTTCTTTAAATTAACTTTTGGCAGTAAAATGCATTATGTAATTTTCCTGCAAAAACATGTTGCTGGATAAATTTTGCTAGATGGAACAACTAAGGAAAAAAGGCATTTAAAAAAATATCAGCAAGTAAACAATACCTGTCCTCAATTGCACATGAACAGATTCATGCAAATTTGTTGGCTGAACTATGCTGAAGCTGTGAACATGCAAAAGAGCAATGTACCTATGGCAGGTGGAACGGGCAGCTTTCTTCTCTGCTGACGTGAGGAATCCAAGGTCTGAGGCTGATCAATATAAATTTAAGTTAAAATATAAACATGCATCCAAATATATCAAAAGGCACTAAATTCCATGTGTTCTGACATTTATGGAGTACTTGCTTTCTTGCAACTAGAAAGAATTGGCTTCCATGTAATTAAAACTCTTATGTGTTTCCAGGCTTAGCCGCCTGGCACAGCCAAATGTCTTGAATGAAAACACAGGAAGCAAAATGACATTCTTGGAGACTATAGCATCAACAATGGAATTGTTCTAGTCTTTAGTTAAATAAATGTCTTATACAAATAAAGAAATAATAATTAAAAAAAGGATAATTTTCATACAAAAGCAGATAATATAAATGGAAGATTTTAACCAACAAACACAACAACTTTTTATAAGACCTTCCTGCTGCATTTTTTCATATAGCATTCCACAGCTTTTTCAAAAAAAAGGGGGTTTAGTATTTAACACTCGAATGCTACACTTGCTCTTTTGCCATTTAGTAGTAATTTTGTGGGTGTGAATAATAATTATTTCAATAAAAAAAGCATGTTTAACAAAGACAATTGTTCCCTTAATACTACATAAACATGCTATTACTATTAAATGTAATAATTATATCAATAATGTTGATAATAGATTTTTTGGCTCTTATAAATAGAATGAAATATTAATGAAACTCACCTTGAGCCTGGGAAATTGCGAAGACACATTCAGGCCAGCATTTTTAAGTGCTGATATTCTTGCCTCAATGTCTGAGATCTATAGAAAAAACAGAACAAAGTGGCATCTTTGTCCAGCTTTACAATAAGAACCATCTCACTATATACAAGTATATTGTAGCACACACTGCTTCAAATTACCTCACCAATACCTGTACATGTCAATAATAGATTTTGATGTATTGTAATATTTAGCACCCACATTATTCTTATCATAACCCATTCAAAATACCATCTCTATATTCCATGTAAATTGGGCTGCTTATGTAGCAGCATTTACACACTCCTGAGAATGCAGCTTAATGGTAGGTGTGTAACCACGCATGCAGACTGGAAAGAGACAAAGAAACAGGTGTTCATTTTCTGTGTAAGTACATGAGTTTCTCGAGATCTTCTCGATTCTGCTAGCTGCCGCTCACCTGATGTTTTGCAGATAGTAGGGTCAGCATTTGGCATCAACTGTATGAATCCATGGACCCAACCTGTCTTTTGTCAACGGTTCTTAAATGCCACAGCCTGACTATTGTTGCTGAACATGTGCTTTATGGCCACAATTTACCAATCTCATAATAGCTACTTTCACCATGTTAATAAGCCACGTCATAATGCTTAGGTCATCTCAAACTGGATCCATGAAAATGACAATGAGTATACCTCAATGGTTACCAGAGCTGAATCCAATAGATCACCTTTGGGATGTGGTAGAATGGGAGATTCACAGCATGAATGTGCAGCTGACAATTCTGCAACAATTACAAGATCAATCATAGATCAAAACCTGAAAGAAATTCATCTAATGTAATTGATACCAAAAAGAATTGAAGTTGTTCTTACAGTAAAAGGTTTTTTTTGGAGTATTTGGAGAGTGACACAATTTTTGTAATTTTGCCTCTGTACACCACCACAATGGAAATGAAACAATCAAGATGTGATTGAAGGTTTAAAAAAATTGCACTAACAATTTAGGAATTACAGCCATTCAGAATTATAGCCATATACCCAACTCGTTAATTCATGACAAATTAAGGAGATAAAAGATCTGGAGTTGATTCCAAGTGTTGAATTTCCATTTGGTTGCTATTCATGGGAACTCTCAATTTGCGGTCCAAAGAGATGTCGATGCAAGTGAAGGAGGCCATCATTAGGCTGAAAAAACAAAACAGACCTGTCAGAGAGATAATAGAAACTTTAGGAGTGGCCAAATCAAATTGGTACATTCTTAAAAAGCAGGAACGCACTGGCAAGCTCAGCAACCCCAAAAGGCCTGGAAAAACTTCAGTAAAAAAAATGATAGGATTGCACATAACAGGCCAGATGGATAATGACCCAAAACAGTGAAAGCAACCCAAGAGCTACTTAACACAAAAAAATTAAATCTTCTTAAATGTTTGATGACCTCAACCCAATTGAGCATGCTTTTCACTTATTGAAGACAGAATTGAAGGCAGTAAGATCAAACCATCTAAAGGAAAGAAACTCAGCATTTGGCGATGTCCATGGGTTCCATACTTCAGGCAAAGATCTGCATCCACGTATTAAAAATAATCCTAATATTTATGATAATGTTAGTTTGTTCACTTACTTTTCAGCCTGTGAAAATCAGCAAAAAATTGCTGTTATTCCTAAATGGTCATGCAATATTTTTGTTAAATCCCTTAAATTAAAGCTGAAAGTCTACACTTCAATCGCATCTTAATTGCTTCATTTCAAATCCATTGTAGTGGTGCACAGAGACGCCTTCATGAATGTAAATACAGAGGATTTACAACAAGGTGCAAACCACTGGTAACATTCAAGAACAGGAAATACTGCCTGGATGTTCGTCTAGGTGCGTAAATAAACTCCAGTTAGTTCAGAACGCAGCAGCGAGGGTCTTAACTAGA
>JAKKZN010000022.1:9412740-9426378 GCA_033441825.1 Pangasius elongatus | reverse complement strand
CGGCTCCACAATGGTGTGTGATGACAGCTGACAGCTTGGGGGATTCTTTATTGGCTGCCTGCTTTCCAATTTGTCGACAGATCAGGAACATCCCCAGGCCAATCATCAGGACACCTGCTATCAAAAATCCAAAAATCCAAATATGTAGACAATCCAAATATGTAGACAACACTGTATGTAGATGATTGTCACCTGTGTCTGATTACAAGCAGTCTTCTTATTTGTGTCTGTTTGTGCTTTCAGTGACTCCTATAACCTGCGAGTGAAGGAGAGACAGAATGCGAGACCACTGGGCAAGAGCTTGTGAGACACACATATGCACACACACACCTACCCCCGCCAGGAAGCATGAACTTGAACCTGACGGAGCAAAAGCTGCGAGTGTTTTCTGTTGAGTTTTGAATGTACGCTGAAAAGCATGGCCTGAATAAACATGAGCCCAGAGCTCAGTTAAGATTCTGCCTGGCTCTCAAGGCTTCCTCTACACCCTCACACACAGGGGTTCTACACTGGTGCCAAAACCCGTGATTGACGTAAACTCCGGTGCAGCCATGGAAACCTCCCCTCTAGACGAGATCATCAGGGTCCTCACCACCCTCCACCAACCCCAACACCAAGCACTTCTCTACATGCACTTCAAAGCACTCGCCCAGGAGCAGGCTGAGAGCTGGTAGGCAGCCCAGTACATCTCCAGCTGTGTCCCCTACCACACGTGGTGCTCACAAAGATGGCCCCCATGGATGATCCTGGAGCTCTTCAAGTGCGTGGCAGCTGTGTAGGGATGGCCAGAGGAAGAATGAGGTCTGCAACTCCTCCCCTTGCTATCGGGGGAAGCGCAGCTCTCCAACCAGCAGCTGCCACTGCGGACACAGCTGGAGTATTCCAGTGTCAAGAGAGCAGTTCTGCAGTGTGTCAGCTGGATACCTGAGGAGCATTGCAGATGCTTCTGGTGAGATCGGCCACCCCTTCACCTACACACAGCAGCTGAAGGACTCCTGTCGCTGGTGGTTGAACGTTCTCCTGTTGCAGAACGGATCATTGAGCTGTTGGTACTGGAGCAGTTTATTGCATGACTCCCAACGAGAATGGTGGAGTGGGTCCAGTGGCCCCGGCCCACATCCCTGGATGAAGCCATGCAGCTGGAGGAGAATCACTTGGTGGTGGTTCCTGGTCCAGGTGTCTCCTTTTTTTCTCACTCTCCCTCTCTCTCTTTCTCTCTCCTACTACTCCCCGAGTTCCAGCTCCCTGGAACCAAGATGCGGGGACCCCCGAACTGGCACTGTCTCCTTTAACTCCCACTCTCTACACAGGTAGAACCTTCCGCGCCCACCAAGACCAGGGCAAAGCCAGGGCAGGTCTGCAGATGCAGTGGGGAAGCCGTGCATTTCCAGAATAAGTGTTCCTTCATGGAAGCTGGAATACTGATCTGGATCCCTGACATGCTGCATGCCTCCCCTGATTGAGCAGGAAGGTACTGCATGTCAGTGAGTATACAAGGGAGTACACATCGGGCTTTGGTGGACTCAGAGTGTAACCAGACCACCGTCCATCAAAGCCTGGTTCAATGTGGGGCACTGGGGAATGCACAATTGGTGAAGATGAGGTGTGTGCACAGGAATATTCACAAATATCCGCTGGTGCCAGTCAGTATTAAATTCTGGGGGCAAAAGCAAAAAGTGGAGGCGGTGGTTAGTCCTCGCCTCACCCATCCACTAATTCTTGGGACAAAATTGGCCAGGGTTTCAGGCATTACTGAGGGAAATCTTTGTGGATGGATCCTGCAGTAGTGAGCTACAGAATGTGTGAGGCATTGGCTGGGGAGGCGTTGCCTGGGCACAGCTCCATGTCAGGGGGACATGGAGGGTGGGGAGGGCTCTGTCCCCCCACCCTTGGCAAGGATTCCCCTCAGAGATTTGCCCTTGGAGCAGTCATGTGACGAAAACCTGAGGCACGCCTTCGACCAAGAGAGAGTAACTGATGGTCAGCAAATTCAGCCTAATGTTGCGCTTACTCACACACTTTTCAATTATTGAAGATAAGTTATATCGAGTGACACGGGACACTCAAGCTCCTGTTCCATGAGGCTCATCATAATCCAATGGCTGGGCATTTGGGGCAGGATAAAATACTGAACTGTCTCATGGCCCATTTCTATTCCCATATAGAATCATGGCCCACTCACGGCGATAGAGGTCCCCTTATAAAGAATTGGTATTGACCTCGTTGGGCCATTAGAAAGGTGCAGGTTAGTACTGGTAAATTACACAACGCAATATTTGAAAGCAGTGCCTCTGTGAAACATCTCAGCACACGGTGTTGCGGGATCCTGAAAGATATCCTGACTGATCAGGGCACTATGTTCATGTCATGGACACTTCACGAACTTTATGAATTATTGGGGATTAAATCGATTCCCAGGAGTGTTAACCATCCACAGATGGATGGGCTGGTTGGATGGTTTAATCAAATGATTAAAAATATGATTCATAAGTTTGTACATGATGATGCCACGAATTGGGATAAGTGGCTTGAGCCCCTTTTATTTGCAGTCTTCTTCTACACCTTCACATACCAGGATTCTACAGTAAGATTTTAAAAAAATCAGTAAGATTTTAAAAAATTCAGTTCAAAAAATACAGATTTTATTTAAATTAGGTCAAGGCTAAATCATCCTGGATTTAAAGGGAAAGGTATATACTTTTAGAGTGGTTGAAGTTGGCATTTAGCCAATTACAGTCATTTGCCATGAGGGCAAAATGAAGAAAAGAGAAGATTTTATGTAAATTAGGTTATTGTTTTTTCTTGTTTTCTTTTTCTTTTTTCACTAAAATGTATCTATTTGATTTTCACTTTAATTTTGTTGGATGCTATATCAAATTAAAGGTGGAAAAAGATGACATGATTTATCCTGGTTTAATTTTTTTACCTACTATTTTAACAGGGATTATATCCACTTTAAGTCAAATATATGAAATTCATATTCAGACACTTTTGTCAGTTTCCAAGCTCCACAATAATTCTCATAGCTATTAAATACACAATACAATTCATGACCAGCCAAAAAGAGCATTTTGTGTGTGTAAAGACTGCTGACCAGTTTGATAGCACACATTACACAAAGACATACACTTTAAGGCTTACTTTCACTTTGCTTGGAGAATGCCGTATCACTGCCACACACACTGCCATCATTATCATTACTGCCTTCAGGGGCACTCACCTCTGGATAAACACGGAAACACGAACAGAGAAAGAGAGGAGAGAGCGTCAATGGGTGACAAAGAGTATTAAGAATGTCACTGTAAGCTTTATTTTTGTGCAGTATAATGCCAGTATATTGCTGGTGTGATTGTGCTTAAGCTTAGTTTACTGGATTTTCACACATGCAATCTTTTATTAAATCAGATTTTTTTTGCATCAGGTCACCATGGTTTAAAATTGAAATATTCCCAAAACATAACAACCAACTTGCACAGTAACAAATTCTCTACACAAGGGTGTGGCTAATTCAATAGTGATCTCACCAACTAGATATCACTATATCTCCCAGTCCCCAAAACAATGAACTTGTTAGACTCAAGTATGTTACTATTCAAGTCAAGTCAAGTCAAGTGGATTTACTGTCATTTCGACCACATACAGCTAGATGGTACACAGTGAAACGAATCAATGTTCCTCCAGGATCATGGTGCTACATAAAACAACACTGAGTTACAAGAGACTACAAAATTTTATATAAAGTGCACGTGCAAACGTGTAAACAGTACAAGACAGTGAAATGATGGTAAAAACGGGATGGTAGTCGTTGAGGCAGAACACTGAAGACTTCTTTGGCATGGGGACAATGGTGGTGGCCTTTAAGCACATTGGAACGACCATAAACTGCACAAGTGCAAACATGTGCAGACAGCACAAGACAGTACAAGACAGTACAATGACTACTGGGACAGACAACGGGCATAGTCCCAGTGCAGCATCGACCCATACACAGTTCTGTTTAAAAGTGAACCTAGTGACAATAGTGCAAAGAGCACAAGAGTACAATACAGTAGCTGAAATAGTGTAAGCATAAGTGTAAACATAAGAGTAGCAGCCTATGTACCATATAATAAGTATTATACGGAAGGGAGGCATCACTGTCACATGCAGGTGATGTTGTCCTGTAGTTGGTGATGGCCTAGATGCTGTGCCACATGCACCGGTTGCCGCTGCTGTCCTTGAAGTGGCTGTGGATTCCCTGTGTGTGTGTGCGTGCTTTGCCTCTCTGATGGCCTGGGACAGTTTGGCCCTAGCTGTTCTTAGGGTTGCCTTGTTGCCTGCTCTGAAGGGGAGTCTCAGGTGCTCAGCAGCGCATGAACCTCTGCAGTCATCCACGGCTTCTGGTTGGAGTGTGTGGTGATGATGTTGGAGACAGTGACATCATCAATGCACTTGCTGATGTAGCTGGTCACTTATGCCGTGTATTCCCCCAAGTTGGTGAAGTCACCATTGGTTGCAGCTTCCCTGAATGTTTGCCAGTTAGTGTGCAAAAACAGTTCTGAAGAGCAGAGATGGCTCCTGCTGGCCAGGTTTCACCTGCTTCAGAACTGGTTTGGAGCGTCTGACAATCGTTCTGTATGCTGGGATTATGAGGGATTTGAAATCTCTGGCAACAATAAACAGTCCCTCAGGGTGTGAATTATGCAGCTTGCTAATAGCCCCATATAGTTCACAGAGTACCTCCTTAGCATTAGTGCTGGGGGGAATATACACTCTGACTATGAAGACATTGGTGAATTCCCATGGTAAATAGAATGGTCTGCATCTATTCACAAACTCCACCAGCGATGAGCAGTAACTAGAATCTAGCATTCAGTTCTTGCACCATTCCGTGTTGATGTAAACACACAAGCCACCTCCGCGAGCCTTACCGCACAGGGCTGTGTTTCTGTCTGCACAAAACAAGCGAGTCTGTCTAGCTGAATGGTGATGTCCGAAACTCTGTCACTGAGCCTGAGCTCTGTGAAAACAAAGACGCAGCAGTCTTTAAACTCACAATGCGTAGTTTTCTGGAGTTATATGTAGTCCAATTTATTGTCAAAGGAGCATACAATGAAGAGCAGGATGGATGAAAGAGCCAGCTGTTTAGGGTTTATCTTTAGCCTACCATGGACTCCCGCGATCTTGTCGCGCTTCCACTTCCTCGCACACCACTTACAACTTCCCTTTCCCTGGCCACCAGCATCAGTTGATGCAGAGGGCTGGAGGCCTGGTCCCCGCAGCAATATTTTGGTGCAATGAGGGCAGTTCAATCAAAATTGTAAACCCTACACAACTTACAGGACCTAAAGGATTTGCTGTTAACGTCCTGGTGCCAGTTAACATAGCACACCTTCAGAGGTTTTGTGAAGTCCATGTCTTGATGGGTCAGAACAGTTTTGGCAGCACAAGGGGGACCTACGCAAGATTAGGCAGGTGGTTTACACACACACACACACACACACACACACACACACACACACAGTTAGGTCCGGAAGTATTTGGACAATGACAAAGTTTTTGTGATTTTGCCTTTATACACCACCACAATGGAATGGAAATAAAACAATCAAGATGTGATTGAAGTGTAGACTTTCAGCTTTATTTTAAGAGGTTCCACAAAAAAAGGAGACGCCCGGTCTTCTAATAATGACTAGATAATGGCAGACGCAGAGGTGTCGGTCGTTGACAGAATATGACAATATAAGCAATCAAGCACAACTATCAGTTTTTGTGCATTATGTTGACAGAAGAGGTTTATTAGAATTTTTAACGTTTCGGCTGGACCTGATGCACAATCTGTGTATGAAGTTGTAACTAGGGCAATAGCACCATTTAGTTTTGAGGAAAAACTGGTTGCGCAAACCTATGACGGAGCAGTATTTGTGCACTGCTATGCACACAGGTTAAATCTCGTTCTTAGTCAGGGAGCAAAAAGCATATCAAGTGCACAAGTGTTTTTTGGCTAATTTAGGAGGATTTGTTTCATTCTTTTCTCACTCTTCAAAGAGAACGGCTCTGCTGGAGGAGTTTGGCTGCTCTCGGTTGCCGAAAAGTGCTCCAACTAGATGGAATTTTAATTCATGCGCAGTGTCCACAGTTGCAGAAAATCGTGAGAAGTTACTTGATGTATTCAAGTGGACTGTTGATGCACCTGCAATGGATGATGACAGTGCAAGGAGCTCTTGGCTTTATAGGATATTTGCAAGACTTTGAGTTCATGTTTCTTCTTTTTACATTTAAATCAATTTGACTGACTGATGTTGTTTTTGATATTCTACAACAGAAGGCAATGGATATTGCATTTTGTAGACAGAAAATTGACAATCTTCTTTCCACACTGGAGAATCCTGGCTCTGAAGACCATTTTGCACAGGTGTATGACAGTGCTGCTCATCTCCCTGATGTTCGTGCTTCAAGGCTGTCTCGGGCCATGATGAAAGGGGGAGTGGATATGAAAGGGTACTATCGACAGCTTTACATGTCTGTGATTGGCAACCAGACGATGCAAATCAAACAGAGATTTGACGACTTGGATAATTTGAAGTTTCTTCAGTTGCTGAACAATGCAGTGTATGAGATAATGCACAATGAATTTTCAGCTGAAGCATTTCACTCTCTAATCATTGCCTATGATCACCATTTTGATGCAGACAGGCTCAAATCCGAGTTACAAGTTTTTTTATTCTCAGAAAGACCTTCATGGGGAGAGTGGCAAGTTGTGTGACCTCCTCAGAGAATTCAAATCAAACAATTTGGACAAGGCTATGCCAGAACTTTTTAAACTCCTGTCTCTCTGTGCTACCACTGGAGCTACCTCTGCTGGGGTGAAAAGAAGTTTTTCATGCCTAAAATGAATGAAAAACTACCTGTGCAGTGCAATGGGGCAAGAACGTCTATCTGAATTGGTACTGTTGTCCATTGAAAAAGCCCTTGTGAAAGAATTGTAAAGAAGAGGCTCATGGTGGTATGAGCAGGTGACAGAGAAGTTTAATTCCATGAAGTACAGAAGAGTTGACTTCACTTTTAAGGTAAGAAGTCTAAAATACTGTAAAATGTTTTTACAGATATAGGGAGATTTTATTAAGGTCATATGTCCAATTAATTATAATTTATTACTATTACTCAGTCTTTTGCTCTGTTGATCTGTTCCATTTTACAGTGAAAATATAGGTTAAGAACAGACAGAAAGGCAGTGAAGTGATTTCAGGGTTTCAGGATTGTAAAATGTTCTAGTACTGTGGAAGGCAGAAATAGTAAGATTATTGGTAACTGAATTTGAAATAATCAGTCGTTTGATTTGATGGCTTAATTGATGTGATGTTTTCAGGATCTGTTAATTATGAAATTAACATTAATTTGATGTGATGACTTCACAGGAAATGCCAAGAGTTCAAGAGGGAGATAAAGCAGCAGAAAGTCAATGTACAAAATCAAAGGTGCATAACAATGAGAAAATTTACATATTTCCACACATGAATACTGAAATGAAATGCTTATAAAAATGCAGAATTATCAGTTATGAAGTAAAACTGCATGACTAGGAATTTGCCTCCTCATTTTTTAAGTCCACCGCACACCACTGATGAGGGCAAATTTGTGACAACAGGTTCTATAATATCAAAAACAAATATATGCTATTTGTTCAAAGGTTTGTGGACACCTGACCATCACTCCTATATGTTATTGTTGTACAACCAATGCAGTTTTAATCTTCCCTTTGGTGTTATAATAATCTCCACCCTTTTAGGAATGCTTTACACTAGATTTCAGGGGCATAGCTTTGACTCCTGCAAGTCATCTTGTCCTGCAATGCTACCACCTGCTGACTATATCCAATCCCTTCCACAATGCTCCAGACCATCTCACAGGACCTCTTCCCCGTCATCACTACTATCATCCATAGCTCCATAACATCCGGTCATGTTTGGCCACCTGCATTCAAGAAAGCAAGGGTTATCATTTCTCTCTTTTCTTTCCAAAATCCTTGAACAAACTGTCTACAATCAACTATCTCTCTATCTCTCATAGAACAACCTCCAAGATTCTAACTAGTCTGTCTTCAAAGCGGCACATTCCACAGAGACTGGTCGTCCCTGACAAGGTACATGCTGCTAGATCAGCCAAACTGTCATCAGTCCTCATCCTCTTCAACCTTTCTGCAGTGTTTGAGACAATGAACCACAAGACTCTATTGTCCACCCTCATGAGTCTTGGAATTCGTGGTGCAGCATGGCAATGGTTTGTTCCTAAATGAAAGGTCGGTCGTATCAGGTGACATGGAGGGGTTCCACATCTGCTCCCCACAGACAAGCTCTCTTTGTGGTGTCCCACAAGGCCCAGCCCTCTTCTGTTCGCTCTCTATGCTTGATCTCTTGGTGATGTCATATCCTCACGAGTTTTCATACCACTGCTATGCAGATGGCACTCAACTTATCCTCTCATTCCCTAACTGCTGAAGACTTGGTCACCTTTATTGATGAGAAGATTGAAAAAAATCTGCCAGGCCTTCACTTCTACCCCAACTCCTACACTACACACTGATGATTCAGTGGGGAAAACCCACTGTTAAATTTAAAGTGCATTTGCAAAAGAGACCTAGATCAGGTGTTTGATGAAGCTTTTCTACCATTTGGAGAAACATGCATCCTGATGACTCTAGATACTGTTGTGTGTGAAATTCTTTGGAGATCATTTTCTGAAATACTTAAACCAACCCATCTGGTACCAACAACCATGCCACAATCAAAGTCACAGAGATCACACTTTTTCTTCATTCTGATGTTTGATGTGATCATTACCTGAAACCGTTGACCAGTATCTGCATAAAAGACTGTTGAACAGCTAAAAGGCAAAACCTGTTTTGTGACTCCAGCAGTTACACTCATCAGACAATTATGTAAATTTGAGATATTTTGTGTAATTAAAACCCATTTATTTTGTACAACAGTGACTAATTTTAGAGGATTTGGAAAGGTCAAATACATACATTATCCTCTGTTGACCCCACCAAGTCTAGCCATGATTGCTGTTCACTGGTTAGGGTATCATTTCAGTTAGATTCCTGTTCACAAGTACATTTGCATTTACTTTCAGATGTTGTAGAGGATTTAGAAAGGAAGGCTCAGGGCCATTGCCATGAGAAGTAATAGAGAAAAATAACAAAATTATGTGTATCCATATTATAGAGGCAAATATATATATACAAACATATACGCTCTGAAATCCAAGAAATACTTGATATGTGGTTCAAACTGTACCGTAACCTGTATTTGCTGAACAACTAACTACATTAATCAATCAAACCCTTGTTGGTTTTATTATTAAAAAAAAGTATATTTTACTTTTATGGTCCATTCAGCAGGTTTCAACTTTAAATTTATGTCTTTATAAAACACTGACATATATACAACATATGTAACTTGACATGCACCACAACTATAGTCTATAGACAGATATATTTATTGTACTGAACATACTTCATTCATTTACTTGTTTTTTGGTATTTATATTTGAGCATTTTAGAGCATTTGGAAATAATGTCAAATACAGATTTGACATTATTTCCAAATGCTCTAAAATTTGGCACTGTAGTACAAAAGAAATGGGTTCTAATGAAGACCTACCAGGCTTACTCTGCAGATGTCATGGAAAAACAGTTTTTAACATCCAAGATGGAGGAAAATCGAGGCGAAAATTAATGTCTTAGGATGTGTTGAACTCATCTTGACGCAGGGAATCCAGGGATTTTAAATTGTGGACACATGGTTCAAAAGTTATGACCATAAACATACTTCCAATGCCCTAATTTGATCATCTGATGGTGACACTTGAGCTTTGGCAGCACTTGGCAATTTGGCAAGTGTTATTTTACAATTGCTTATGCCTCATATGTCCTTTAAACTTTGCTTTTGTGATCAGGACAATGGTATTTCAAAATTTACCTATTTTCATTTAGAATCTTTTTGTTCACGGAAAGTCAGAAAAAACAACATATGAACAAAAATGATTTAGAAGTGAGTAGTTTTTCAAGATTCACAATCACACTGTAAATCACTTTCATGAAGCAGCCCACAAATGTTGTGTCCCATCATGTTCTCATTATATTGTCCTTGCTAGCAATGTTCAAAGTCCAGTATATCCTGGTGGAAGTGCTTGCCTTACTTCTCAGAGTACGCTCTGTGACAGCGGACTGACAGCCCGTGCACAGAAGACATCTAACGCTACTCGCACGACTGATGGCGTGGTGCTGAAAAGTCAACGCCATTTCAGCACCCTGTTTGTTTTGGACAGCTGGAGTGTGCATGGCTGTAGGGCGTAGTGACTAAAAGCTGTGTGGCTGGCGGACAATGAGTGGTGAGGCTCCACTTCACCCTCCTGGAGAAGAAGAGGAGCTATAAAAGGAGCTCGCGTGTGTCCTGGTCACAAAAGCAAAGTTTGAGGGGAATAATAGCCATTTTCTATACTGTTGCGGTATAAGCAATTGGGAAATAACACTTAATACCCAGGAACAAAAAAATTTTACATAGTATAATAATAATAATAATAATAATAATAATAATAATAATAATAATAATGACAGAAAAAATTGTTCTGTAGCTCTCCTCCTGTGGAGAAATATCAGCTTACTTAAAAATCTTCCTGAACTCACTTGTCCCCAAACCAATAATTTAATTTTTATAAATTGCATCAGTTAACTGGCATTACTTCTTTTTCTTTATCTCAAGCAATTTTTAGTTCTTGTAAGTGTTACAGACAAAACTCATTATATTAATGCAATTCACTTAATTACATTTGCATTTTAATGGCAGGACATTGAGAAGGATCAGATGTGAAGCTCTGGTTTGAAATGTATTCTTCTTAATGATTCTTTGCTTGGCAGTAACTCTGACAACAAGCCTAAAGAGCTGCCAGCTGCACTGTATGGAGAATTCAGACGAGTTCATTTAGTAAATGACAGTTCAGTGCACACACACACACACACACACACACACACACACACACACTGTAAAGGCTGGTCTATGACTGCAATTTTAATCTCAATTTCAGTTTAAAATCCATTGAAAACCAGCAATTGCAAGCTCAATAAATTTGAACTACCAGCCTCCTTTTCTAGGCAAACTAAAAATACTGCTTTATGGCAGAGCCCAAGCTAAAGGCTAAACCTCATCGACCTGCATGACCCAGCATATTTATAGCTAATTTAAGGTCTCTGGCAAACAAGACTGATGAACTATGGCTATAGATAAATCAGAAAATGCTTATGGACTGCAATGTTATGATTCTCATGGAAATCTCACTTGGCTCAATTGCTATCTACTGCTGTGTACGTCCCTCCAGATGCAAATGCTAAACTAGCCATGAAATAACTTGGGGCTAGCATTAGCAAGCTACAAACAGAACATCCAGATAGTGCCTTTATCATTGCTGGTGATTTCAATCACGCCAAATTAAGGTCTACATTTCCCAGATTTTTCCAAAATGTCTCCTGTCCCACGCGAGGTGACAATACTTTGGATCATGTCTACACTAATGAGACTGAAGCTTATAAAACCATCACTCTCCCCCACCTTGGTCAATCTGATCATCAGTGAGAACTGTGAAAGTGTGGCTAGAGGGGGCAGGCTCCTCATTACAACATGGGGACTGAGGTAGAGCGGGTCTCTAGCTTCAATTTTTTCGGTGTCCACATCTCCGCTGACCTTTCTTGGAACCTTAACCTCTTTCCTCAAAAAGGCACATCTGTACTTTCTGAGGAGACTGAAGAAAGCTCACCTTGCTCCTCAGATCATGGTGAACTTCTATTGCTGTACCATTGAAAGCATACTTACAAACTGTATCACAGTATGATACAATGACTGCACAGTGTGTGACCAGAAGGCACTACAAGGGGTAGTGAAAACTGCACAACACATTGGAACTCATTGGAACACAGTTGCCCAACATTTCGGACATTTATCAAAAGTGTTGCTTGCAGAGAGCAAGAGCCATTATTAAGGATATCTCCCATCATCCCACTGACTGCCAGCTTCCACCTAATAACTAAACAATAACATTAAACACCATACTATACACTGTAAAAAAAAAAAAAAAAGCACTTTTACAGAATTTTTACTGTTAATTTTTACAGATTTTTCCTGTATTTTTGAAATACACAGAATATTATTAATTTTACAAAAATATACTGTGAATTTACATGTCTAAGGTAAAATACCATGGAAAGTTTGTAACTGTGAATAACCATAAAAGTTCCATTTTTTAAAAGAAATTTTTGTTCTTTTCACACTAAAGGACTGTTAAAATACATTTTAAATGTATCAGAATTTCACAAATATTTATTTTTTATTTAACAGATAAAATGTTAAATTCTAGTTGTATACTGGGAATACATTTTAAAATAAGATACAATTAGTGACAATTAACAATAAAAAATAATGGTTCTATAATTTTACATAGATTTGTTTCATATTTGACAGGCATCTTGTATTATTATACGTAGATGTTTTTACAACAAAACGTTGAATAAATGTGGTTTTATTAGTGTATAATGTCTAATCTAACATTCCTAGATGCTTAGGAATCTCGAAATCTATGCACTGCTTTCTATCTACATTAACCAAAATCATTTAAGTATGGATGAAATACAGTTTAAGTAGGACATGGATGCATCAAAATAAACGCAATCTGAAAATCGGAACATTATATACTTTCTGTCAGGTGACATCGTTCCTATCACAACAAACCCACCTATCAGAATCACCAGGTAACGGGACATTACTTACAGAGGTGCCACTCTAAAAGTTTCGATATTTTGGAAGAGAACATGGGGATTGAATAACCAGCAGTGGAGGCAAATTTTGGAAAATTTTTAGACGCGGAACATTGAATAACTTCGTGGGAGGAAAAACGAACATCTAAAGGACGGGCACAACGGCACGCTGCAGCTGCAAGGCAAGTATACCGAACTCGTGTTAGTAGCATTAGTTTTCTAGTTATATACCGCTGTGACTTTTAATTTTCTTCAGCTTGGCAAAGGCACTAAATGTTTATTTCATATCGTATTGCATATAGTAAGCAAGTGTTATCTAACTATAAGCTATTAAGCCACCTAACTCACTCCTCTCGTGTTGAGTGGAGCGTTAGCATGCTAGCATATGCTATAGCTAATGTAATACTACCAAGGTGGTCTAATTGTTATTCCAATTTAGCTGCCTACAGTTGATAGTGTTTAATATTTATATTTTCTTGGATATTTGCAGATTTTCTTAATTAACATGTACCAAGCTCTGACATAAACTTGTCTTTCTCTCTGCAGATAAGTTGTGTGAGTTGTTAAGGGGTGAGGCTCAAATGGTGAGTCTTGTGCTATAGTTAAAGATGTTCAAAGATTATACCTGTCATAGTTGTGGTGTTTCTGTCAAAAAACTAAAAGGTTCAAGAGCTACACAGAAATGAGGCACAATGAAATTACAATACTTTTAACTGTTATATTTTCCGCCATCATCGGCAGTTCTTCTGTGTCACAGTGTGAACCTCTGCAGGGACATTTACATTTACATTTACGGCATTTGGCAGACGCCCTTATCCAGAGCGACTTACAATAGTGCTTTGAAGTCTATC
>JAKKZN010000022.1:9393756-9404018 GCA_033441825.1 Pangasius elongatus | reverse complement strand
TCTAAAAGCAGTTTAGCAGCAAACTTTGTGAAAACTAATATTTGTGTCATTCTCAAAACCTTTGGCCACGACTGTACCCTAACTGAGGAACACCTGTACACCTATACTTTTGTGCAATTATCTAATCAGCCAATCATGTGGCAGCATTGCAATGCATAAAAACTTGCAGATATGGGCTAGCAGCTTCAAGTAATGTTCACATCAACCATCAGAATGGGGGAAAATGTGATCTCATTGATTTTGACCATGGCATGATTATTGCCAGACCGGCTGGTTTGAGTATATTTGAGTATTAACTGCTGATCTCTGGGGTTTTCATGCATAACAGTCTCTAGAATTTACTCAGAATGATGGAATAAAGAAAAAACATCCACAGAGTGACAGTTCTGCAGACAGAAACAGCTTGTTGTTGAGAGAGGTCAAAGGAGAATGGCCAGACTGGTTTGAGCTGACAGAAAGGCTACAGTAACTCAGTTAATCACTCTGTACAAGTGTGGTGAGCAGAAATGCATCTCACAATGCACAACATGTTGAACCTTGAGATGGATGGGCTACAACAGCAGAAGACCATGTAGGGTTCTACTTCTGACAGCCAAGAACAGAAAGCTGAGGCTGCAGTTGGCACAGGGTCACCAAAACTGGATGGTTGAAGACTGGAAGAAAGTAGCCTGGTCTGATGAATCTCAATTTCTGCTGAGGCACACACATGGTATGGTCAGAATTTGGTGTCAACACCATGAATCCTGCCTTGTGCCAACAGTCCAGAAGGGGGAGGTGGTGTAATGGTGTGGGCAATGTTTTCCTGGCACACTTTGGATCCATTAATACCAATCAATCAATCATCGCTTAAATGCCACTGCCTATTTGAGTATTGTTGCTGACCATGCGCATCCTTTCATGGCCACAAACTACCCATCTTCTAATGGCTACTTCCAGCATGATAATGCACCATGCCATGAAGCAAAAGTTGTCTCAAACTGGTTTCATGAACATGACAATGAATTCAATGTTCTTCAGTTGCCTGCCCAGTCACCAGATCTGAATCCAATAGGACACATTTGGGATGAGATTTGCAGCATGAAAGTGCACCTGATAAATCATCAGGAATTGTGTGATGCAATCAAGTCTATATGGACCAGAATCTCAAAGGAATGTCTCCAACATCTTGTGGAATCCATGCCACAAAGAACTGTTAAAAAAAAACAAACAAACAGAAAAAAATAAATCTTAAACACAAGGCTGCAGTGTGGTCAGAATCAATGCAAGGGTCAGGCGATAAACTAATAGGCTTAACTAGGCAAAACCAGAATCAAGAAACCAGAGGACAATAATCATCACCAAGATGATTCTATGATATATATCCAGGAATGATTATCAGGATTGCTGCAAGATCATAACCAGGAAATCAAAACACAAAGGAACACAGGACAATATTTTGCATTGGGTAAGTGTTTGTGAATAGTTTATATAGTGTGCAGGTCCATGTGTGTGTGTGTGTGTGTGTGTGTGTGTGTGTGTGTGTGTGTGTGTGTGTGTGTGTGTGTGTGTGAGATTGAGTCCAGATGTGAGTGTTCAGTAATCAGGTGAATGTGAACATAACATTGTGTGCTGTGGGAAGTGTAATCCATGGTGGCCATGTCTGTAGCCTATGATGCATTCTGGGAAGTGGATTATGACACCAATTCCAGCATATACATGACAGAGTCTAACTGTCATAAAGGTATTTTATGGCAACATTATTAATATGGCTTGACAGCAAAGAAATTGGTTGACAGTAGATGCCATCATACATGCCAACACTGCTCCTACTATTGTCTGACATCCATCTAAAATGCATGACATATTCTGTTATGATACCAAACATTATGCCAACTATTGTGACAATTATTGATAATAGTGACAACACTGTTATATTACTGTACATCAACTGTTATGACAACTTATAACATATGACATTAGGTGTATGACATGTTTATGTCTGTGTCATTACTCAGGATTCAAATACAGTGTTGCCAAATAATACAGTCTAACTTTTGTAAAAAAAAAAAAAAATAAAAATCAGTTTTTATCTTAGGAATGAGTCTTTGCACTAGTCATTAAGTTTTGACATAGGTCATTAAGACACTAAGTATGCAGACATTTAGTGGTGCACTATCATAAAACTATTGATACTAAACATGGGGACTTTATTCTAAGTCTACTCGAACTTGTATTTCAGAAGAAGAACACACTGAACAGCATGGAAAATAGATTGGGCAGCTACATACACAAAATAACATTTAATTTATGTGTTGAGAATGTGGGAGTGTGGTGTGGAAACCAGGATTTCAAGTTATGATCTTGTTCCTGTAATGAACTAAATTTCCAAGAAAATATGTTCAAATGTTTGCATCCCCCTTTCTTCTCATCCAACCGTCTTAAATAAAAACTTTATCCTGGTCACATACCACATTCCTGGTCACATACCACACATACCTTGGGGCAATTTAGGTGTAGTCAGTCCACCTATTGGCATGTTTTTGGCGGTGGGAGGAAACAGTTGCAAAAAACCCACACAGACACGAGAAGAACATCTGAAAGTCCACACAGACAGTAACCTGAGCTCAGGCTCAAACTGCACATCTTGAAGTTGTGAGGTGGCAAAGGTTCCTGCTGTGCCAATCACTTTTTCTTAATATTCTCTAATAATTCCCAACAGGGCTTGTGTCCTCTGAACAGCTTTTGTGCCCTTTCATCTCTGCTCATACTCTGATACTCTGATACTCATTACTGTTATTACTTTGCCAGAGGTCACATCTGGTAAACATCTTTATATCCTCTTCTTCAGCTGATTTAAACTACCCTTGTTATCAGGATTGGAATTCTATCTGCAGTGGTTTTTAAAACAGGGGAAGCACAGCTGTCTCCAATGTCTATTCTTCACCTATACACAGTCTTGGTAAAAAAAAAAAAATAACTACATATTGAAATCTGTTGTGTTTTTTGTTGTCAATTGGTTATTTGTTTGTTTACAGAAGTTGGTGAGGACCACACAATTGTTATTAAGGCCCTCATAAAAAAAAAACATAGAATTTAAGGAGTGTGTCCTGTATATGTTGAGCAGGAAGGCCTGGGGCACAGTCAGCATTCCAGTTCATCCCAGAAATGTTCAATGGGTTTGAAGTCAGGGTGTTGTGCACGCCACTTAAGTTCTTCCACATCAACTTTCTCAAACCATGTATTCACTGACCTTGCTCTGTGCACAATGGCATTGTCATGCTAGAACAGGGTTGGGCCCCTTCCAAGGGATATCTTAATGATAAAGCATACAAAGACATTCTATTTTCTGTTGTGAGACTCAGTTGTGTGCTTCAACAATTGTGGCAACAGTTGAACAGGGAAGGCCCACATATGGGTGTGATGGTCAGGTGTCCACAAACTTTTGGCCATATAGTGTATGCATCTGTCTGTCTGTCTGAGACACCAGATTAGTAAATCTATCATAGACATGACTTATTAATGACATTTTTGTATAAAGCAACCATTTAACATCCTTTAACCTTGCAACTATCTTGACATTATCACAGAGACAGCTGGAACACTATCCAGCATCTGCAAGAGAGGATGGGAGTGGAGCCTAATCCACAGCACCAATAATTTAATACACAATATATATGAAAAACCTGCTAATGCTGGTTAGCCTGGTAATGCTAGCTCTGGGAGGAAATGTCTGAGGTGATTTCTCTGATTTCTCCGATGTGATACTGTGTTGCCAAAGTGTTTAATCTTGATGTAACTGGTCCTGTTTTTTATTAATTGATTCTTTAATTTCTTTCATCAATGCAAAATCTTTCAAGAAAGGATGCATTACATTATTTCCCCCACCCCTACTTCTTATGCTGCTTTAGGTGATTTCAGATGAATATTCATTTGGGCACTGTCTTAGAACATTGTTTCAGAAATGAAAGTATGAAATATATGAAATATTTCATATATTTCATATTTGAAAGCACTTCAACAAAGCCTATTAGGGTGTAAAACGTTTAAAATAAGAGGCCAGTATGAGCTGCATGACATATCCTAAATGGGTGAATACTCAGTTGTGTAATGCATTCATTTGCCAAACAAGAACCCAGCTAACCAGCTAGCTAGATAATTAACCCAGCCATACAAATACAACGTTTGCTCATAACAATAAATAGTAATAACAATAAAAGGCAATAAAAGCCAGCTTCTTATGGACTGAAATCAGAGTCAGCAGAACCTGGACCTGGATTTGGGAAAAACAGTAAATTTGTAATGCTTGAAAAAAAACTTGTAATTTGATGTTTTTGAGGTAATTTACATTACAATAAATCAATAAATAAAAATAAAAATTCACATTAAAAATGCAAGCTGTTGGAAATTCAAGTAAAATAAAGGTAGAAACAAACAGGTTAAAAAAATTCAAGCAGCCAAAAACATAAACACAAAAAAATATTCTGAATACTCAGAAAGAGCAAATGATCCAGAATTAAATCAAACTCAATCCTGGCCAATCATAATACTCCTGTGAGCACATAGAGGTGATGCAAAGTGCCAAGTGGAGGAGCAACCTACTGGGTTTTCCTTTGCTGTTGCTTTTGCTACCTTTTCTTGATACAAAATTTAATTTATTATATAAATTAATTGCTAGTGTTACTTCTTTAATTATCTGTCATTATAAGAGATAAACAACTGCTTGATTATTAGCAATTAAATTTTTGTTTCATCTGACTAGAGAACACTTCTCCAAAAGGATGGTGATTACCTGCAAACTACAGTCTTTTTTCAGGCTTTTTTTTTTTTTTACCAATCTTGGAGTAGGGGCTTCTTCATTCCTTTCAGGCCATGGCAATGTAGAACTCTCTTAATGGTGGATATACAAACTTTCGTACCTGATGCATCTAATTTACCAGTTCCTCTGTGGCTGTCTTTGGGTTCAGTTTCACCTTTCAGACCAAAGTTCAAAGTTTCAAAGTTCCTTCTCGAATGATGCCGTGTCTGCATGGTCCTAAGATTTTTATATTTGCATACAATTGTTTCTAGAGATGCTTGTGGTACCTCCAGCTGTTTGGAAATTTCTCCTTAGGAGGAACCGGACTTTTGGAGGTTGGCCTCAACTTTCGGCCTCAAGTATAGTCATTCCCTCACCAGCCTCATTTATTTCGCTCTCTTGATATTTTTGACACAAAAACCACTGCTTGTCATGTTACAGAGAAACCAGAAAGCTTAAACTTGTCTGAAGACTTGAGCCTCATGGATATCCAATAACCTTAAGTGCTGTGGTGTAAGAGACATACAAACTCATAAACTACTTAAAATAATCAATTGTAAAAAAAGTTTTAGTCTATTTCTTTATTTGTTTGTATTATTATTATTATTATTATTATTATTATTATTATTATTATTATTTTAGCAGATGCATTTGCAATGAAAGAAATACTGAAAACCTACTGCCTGTGTCCCTGATCATAGCCAATCAAGTTTCATAAATGAGTATAAGCAGCTTGTCCAGTAGTGGTCTGAGTGGTGACTACATGATATTAACATTCATCTGCACTTAATAAGTACAGTTGGTCATGTGGGCAAGCAGCACAGAGTACAAAACTTGATCTCTAGTGGCATTCCATTTGTAACTGACAAGAAAGCCAGTTTAGATTTGTTTAAAGGGGTGGATTAGTGGTTAGCATTGTCACCTCACACCTCCAGGGTTGGGGTTTTGATTCCTGCCTCTGCCCAGGGTGTGTGAAGTTTGGATGTTCTCCCTGTGCTTTGGGGGCTTCCTCCGGGTAATCTAGTTCCACCCCTCCAGTCCAAAGACATGCATTGTGGGCTGATTGACATCTCTAAATTGTCTGCAGTGTATGAATGGGTGTGAGTGTGTGTGTATGATTGTGCCCTGCGATGGGTTGGCACCCCGTTGACGGTGTCCCCCATTCCAATTTCTATACTGCTTGTCCTACACAGCGTCAAAACGCTATGGGAAAGCCTTCAGCGTGACCATGCTCTGAATCACATGTGTAATCAGTCCAATGGATGGGTGAGATGTCACAGGCGGGGTGACGTAGTGACCCGGAAGCTTAAAAGCACGAGCGGTGGATACAGTGGCAGCTTTCTGTCATTCAGTAAGCGCTCTATGTGTGTCAGTCTGATTTTGTATTGTCTGTCTAAGCATTACATCAAAACATAAGGGTGAGAGTGGGCAGGCTTGGGAGCAGGGCACGCAAATTCGGCTCTCGAGGGAGCCGGCTGCTCGCATTGCAAGTGTTTGCTGCTGCATGCGCTTCACTCCCGGAGGGCTCTCGTGGGGAGGGAGCCTTCACCCGCGTTCCTTGTAGTGCTGGCCCCACTTCTGCCAAGGCAGAGCGGCGGTTACACTTGTGGGGTTCGCAAATGGATTTGGTGGAGGGAATGGAGAAGGGCGAGTCCCTTTTTCACCCACCAGATCCACTGCCCGCTCTCCAGGATCGGAAGCCCGCTTTGCGTTTTCTTCCCCCCGGGGAGAGGGCTCGGCGCTCCACCTGTCTTCCTCCAAGGATGATGATTCGCCCCCTCAATCTCCCCAGTAAAAGGAGCTGTTGGAGGTGGTTTCTCGTGCTGTGGCCAAGCTAAATATTGACTGGCCAACCAAGAATTGGCCTGAACTGCAGAAAAGCAAGCTTGATGAACGTTTTCTGCTGAGTAAGCCCCCACCTCCATGCCGGAGCCGGCCTTTCTTCCCCGACCTCCACACTGAGGTGTCGAGGTCGTGGTGGAGGCCTTTTTCTGCCCATATATTCAGTCCCTCCTTGAGTTATTATGCCAATGTGTCAGGGCTGGATGATAACGGTTACAGGGCAATGCCCCGGGTTGAAGAGAAGCTTGTGAGCTATCTGCCCCCTGGTGCGGCATTGTGTCTGAAGGCTCCAGTACTGCCCTCCAAGCCGCTGTGGACCACCTCAGTGCTGGTGGGCAAAGGGTACACAGCAGCAGGTCAGGCTGGTGCTTGCTTGCACACCATGGTGGTTTTGCAGGCTTACCAGGCTGATCTGCTAAAAGAGCTAGATGAGGATGTGGAGATTACGTCTGAGCATGTCAATGAGCATGTCAGACGAGCCGCCAAACTGTCTCTCCGCGCCACCAAAGAGACCACCTGCACTATTGGCAGGTTCATGGCAGCACTGGTGGCGGTGGAGAGACATCTGTGGTTGACCCTGTCAGATATGAAAGAGAAGGACAGGGTCTTCCTCATGGATGCCATGCTTGCACCTTCTGGCCTGTTCAGCAACGCCGTCAGTTCTGTCATTGACAGGTACCAGGAGGCTCATACACAGGCCCCGGCATTCCAGCGGTTCCTCCCTTGCCACTCTCTAGGTCTTGGGGCTGCTGGGCAGGAGCAGGCCCATCCGTGTGCAAGCTCCTCATACCGGGAGGCACACACTCTGGGCCAGGGTCTTCTAAGGCGAAGCCGGATCCGTGGACTGTTCTTCTGTGTAAGAGGACCTCGGCCAAGAAGTCCTGATGCTTGTGGCCCAGGACTTTTGAGGGCAGGCCCCTCTGGGGAAGAACAATGTACACCTCATCATACGGTGCCCGTCTCAGTGCCCTCGGGAGATCAACCTGCCAACTCTGCCACCCATGTTGCTTCAGGGCGCAGCGGTCTCTGGCGAGCGCTCCTCTCAGTTTCTGCCTGGGAACTGCGTCATTTGAACTGCTCAGTCGTGCGACTGAAGTTCAAGATGCTCACAATCAAACAGGTCGTGTCTCAGATCAGCTTCAAGGACTGGTTTGTCACAATCAATCTAAAAGATGCATACTTCCATATCTCCATCCTTCCCCAACACAGGAAGTTCCTGAGGTTTGCTTTTGGGGGTGAAGCTTACCAATATCGGTTTCTTCTGTTCGGCCTGGCACTCTCACCCCTCACTTTCACGAAGTGTGTGGATGCTGCTCTGGCTCCTTTGCGACTACAGGGCATCCGCATACTGAATTATATTGATGATTGGTTGATATTAGCTCAATCGGAGCAGGCGGTGGTTTGGCATTGAGATGTTGTTCTCCCCCACATGAAAGAGCCGACCTAAATGCTGAGAAAAGTGTGCTTTCTCCAGTACAGAAAACCACTTATCTGGGCGTGGTGTGGGATTCGACCACGATGCAGGCACGTCTGTCTCCTGCTCGGATTGAGTCGATCCTCACAGCAGTCGCGAGAGTGAGAGAAGGCCGGTCACTCACTGTAAAGCAGTTCCAGAAACTGCTGGGTCTGATGGCAGCTGCGTCCAACGTGATACCTTTTGGCCTGCTGTACATGAGACCCCTACAGTGGTGGCTCAAGACCAAGGGGTTCTCCCTGAGGGGAAGCCCGCTCTGCATGATCAAGGTTATGCGGTGGTGCCTAAGTGCCTTAGACATGTGGAGGAAACCTTGGTTTTTGTCCCAGGGCCCGGTGCTTGGAGCTCCTTGTCACCGCGTAACGCTAGCGACGGATGCATCTCTCACTGGATAGGGAGTGGTCATGAGTGGTTGCTCAGCCCGTGGTCTGTGGAGCGACTGCTATCTCACCTGGCACATCAACTGCCTGGAGATGCTGACCGTGTTTCTAGCATTGAAACAGTTTCTCCCGGACCTAAGAGATCGCCACGTGTTGGTGTGCACCGACAACACCGTGGTGGTCTCTTACATCAACCTCCAGGGAGGTCTGTGTTCGTGACATCTCAATATGGGAACAGACGCCCTGTCGAGGCAGGGGCTGAAGCCCGGGGAATGGAGGCTCCATCCCAATGTGGTGAAGCAGATATGGAGAGTGTTTGGCCAGGCTCAGGTGGATCTGTTTGCGACTCAGGAGACAGTGCACTGTCCCCTCTGGTTCTCTCTGACTCATCCAGCTCTTCTCGGACTGGATGCTATGGTACAGACTTGGTGCGCCGGGACGGGGTCCATCTATTGCTAGTAGCCCCATTCTGGCCGGGCTGAGTATGGTTCTCGGACCTGATTTCCCTTCTTGACGGCTCTCCATGGCAGATTCCCGTCAGAAGGGATCTCCTCTCACAGGCGGGGGGCACCATCTTCCACCCCTACCCCGAGTTGTGGAAGCTGTGGGTGTGGCCTCTGAGGGGGACAAGCGCTGGACACATACATCCACAGAGCTGCCCTGTGGAGAAGGGCGGACCAATTGTTTGTGTGTTTTGGTCCCCCTAAAAGGGGTCTTCCTGCTACTAAGCAGACCCTCAGTCGGTGGATCGTGGATGCCATCTGTCTAGCCTATGAGTCCTCTGATCTACCCCCGCCCTTGGGGGTCAAGGCTCACGCTACCAGAAGCGTGTCGGCCTCAAGGCCTTTTTGGCAGGTGTATCCATGCAGGACATCTGCAATGCTATGGGTTGGTCCAACACCCCTGACGTTCGCCAGGTTCTATGGCCTCAATATGCGAGCCACTCCGGGCTTTTCTGTTCTCTTGCACTAGCTGTGCTCTTCCACACTAGGCAGGGATTTGTAAGTCTGGCGGCGTGGGCATCCTTGTTCCCATAGCGTTTAGACACAGCTCAAGTTCCTGAAGGGGAATGTCTCTAGGTTATGCATGTAACCATGGTTCTCTGAGGGAATGAGACGCTGCGTCTCAGTGCCATACTTCTGGAATCTCTGTGAGCACTTGCATCATTCCTCAGAAGCAGCTGCTGTATCCACTGCTCATGCTTTTAAGCTTCCGGGTCGCTATGTCACCCCAGCTTCTGTATGAAAGCTAGAATATTTAAAAAAAAAAAAAACTCAGTGAATTGACCATTTAAATGCATAAAATGTAATAAAACAAATTTCTACTTAAATATTTCCAAACTTCTCTGGATTTATGCAGCACTTCCACTGTTCATGTGGAAAGCTGCTTTTCAAGACTTGAGAGAATTAACAACAAACTGCAAGGCACCATGACAGAAAACAGACTTGCTCTCTGCATTCTGGGACATCAAGGTAACAGCCAGTGAAGTACTGGGGGTTTTATTGCAGGAAGAGAAAGAAGGGTAGATCTGGTTTTATAAGGTATATTTATAACCTTATTTACTGGCATTTTATTTTAATCATTTTCAGTGGAACTTCTTGTGGCTGTAACACAAAAATATGTTATGTTTTTTTTGTTTTGTAAAGTTAAATGTGTAAACAGAATTATGGTAATATGTAATGGGGTTAGAATGTACACTGCTCAAAAAAAAAATAAAAGGAACACTTTTTAATCAGAGTATAGCATCAAGTCAATTAAACTCCTGGGATATTGATCTGGTCAGTTAAGTAGC
>JAKKZN010000022.1:9334944-9354398 GCA_033441825.1 Pangasius elongatus | reverse complement strand
AATGAGGATATGAAGCTAGTGGGTGCAAGTGTTGAGGATGCAGAAGATAGGGATAGGTGGAGAGTGATGATTCGCTTCCCCTGAAGGGAAAAGCTGAAAGAAGAAGAAGAATAGCTAGTATTGCCAGAGTCCTTTGCACACTGCCCACAATGTACACTGTCTTTAACCATTATGTGACAAGAGCTTACCTAATAATCTGTGTTCTCTCCACTCCCTACTCTCTCTGTTGAGCTACACATGCTCACAATACCAGTGATTCTGAACCCTTCTGCTTTCTGGACCTGCCAGATCCATCCTGATGCCATACTTTGTTTGGCGTTCTCATCACCTGAAAATCAACCATTGCTGCTGAGGATGGCCCCCACATGGACAGCCTAAAGATCGCCAGGAGATTACTGTGGATGGTACCACATAGAAACCATAAAGATGGCTATGGATGTTCTTTCTTTGGTAGCCTTAGGGCTTCAGGAACTCGAGCTGTGTCGAACCGCTATAGGAACGCCTTCAGCGTGACCGTGCTCTGAATCACGTGTGTAATCAGTCCAATGGATGGGTGAGACGTCATGGGTGGGGTGACGTAACGACCCAGAAGCTTAAAAGCACAAGTGGTGGGCACCGCGCTAGCTTTCTGTCATTTAGCAAGCGCTCTGTGTGATTGTTTGTCTATTGTCTGTCTATTTTGTCTATTTTGTATTGTCTGTCTGCGGCAATGCCTAAAGCCAAAGACAAAATAAAACATAGGATCGAGAGCAGACAACGTTTTAGGCTGTGTGTTCCTCCCTGCCCGCGTTATATTACGGGCAGGGATACACACAGCTTATGCGTTGTCTGCTTGAGAGAGGAGCATGCATTGCGAGCATTTGCCGCTGTGCTCGCTTCACTCCCGGAAGGGTCTCTTTGAGGAGGGAACATTCACTCGCGTGCCTCGCGGTTACACTCGTGAGGCTGGAATGGAGACGGACAAGTCCCTTTCTCCTTCCTCACCCTCCAGATCCACTGTCCGCTCTCTGGGTTCGAAAGCCCACTCTACGGTTTCTTCCCCCCCGGAAGTGGGCTTGGCACTCCGCCTGTCTTCCTCCGAGGAGGCTGACGTGGAGGGCACCAACTGTGATTTGCCACAGTCTCCTCAATATGAGGAGCTGCTGGAGGTGGTTTCACGGGCCATCGGTAAACTTAGCATTCACTGGCCTGCTGAAACACGGGTTGAACCGCAGGGCGGTAAGCTGAATGAGCGTTTCCTGCGCAGTAAACCGCCACCTCCGCGCCAGAGCCTGCCTTTTTTCCCTGATCTCCACACTGAGGTGTCGAGGTCATGAGGGAGGCCTTTTTCGGCCCATTTATTCAGTCCCACCTCCTCTTACTATGGTAATGTGGCCGGGCTGGACCATTCTGGCTACAGTGCGATGCCCATGGTTGAACAGATGCTGGCTAGCTATCTGTCCCCTGGCGCAGCATCATCTCTGAAGGCTCCGGCGCTGCCCTCCAAGCTGCTGTGGACCACCTCAGCGCTGGTGGGCAAGGCATACATGGCAGCAGGTCAGGCTGGTGCATGCTTGCACACCATGGCGGTGCTGCAGGCATAGCAGGCTGACCTGCTCAAAGAGCTGGATGAGCATGTAGAGATGCCATCTGAGCATGTGACTGAGCTCAGACGGGCTGCTGATCTATCTCTCTGCGCCACCAAGAAGACCGCCCATGCTATCGTCAGGTCTATGGCAGTCCTGGTGGCGGCGGAGAGACACCTTTGGCTTACCCTGTCCTGTTCGGCGATGCCATTAGCTCCATCGTCGACAGATACCAGGAGGCTCATATGCAGGTGGCGGTGTTCCAGCAGTTTCTCCCTCGGCACACAGAGGGGGCTGCCCCTGCTGGGCGGGGGCAGCCCCCTCTGTGTGCCGCCTCCTCACGTAAAGAGGCACAGAAACAGAGCGGGTCCCTGGGTTGGGTCCCTCTGGTGAAAAGACAGATCTGAGGCCCGTGCTTTTGTCGAGGTGGGCCCCTCTGGGACGGAATGGTGTACACCTCATTATATGGTGCCCATTTCGCCTCAGTGCCCTCGGGAGGTTGATCTGCCAACCCTGCCACCTATGGTGCTTCAGGGCACAGCGGTTTCCAGCGAGTGCATCTCCCAGTTTCTGCCTGAGAACGTAGTGGTACAGGGAGGCTCGCTGCCTCTTCGGAGGCCTCCGGAGCAGCTAGTTCAATCTTTCCCTGCCGGTTCGCTGCTTCAGGGCACCGGGCTACCCGCTCTCGTTGTACCAGAGGTCAGTCTCAAGAGGCTGATTCCCTTAGTGAGCTATCTAGGAGCGTGGACACTTCTTTCAAATGTTTCTCATTGGGTCCTGCATACTGTAGAGAGAGGTTATTGAATCCAATTCGGTTCTCCTCTGCCTCATTTTTCTGGGATTCTTCCCACTCTGGTGGGTCCCGAGCAGGCTCTAGTAATGGAACAGGAAGTACACACTCTCCTGAGGAAGGAGGCCATCGAAGTGGTCCCTCCTCGCGACAGAGAGTCCGGGTTCTACAGCCGGTACTTCATTGTTCCCAAGAAGGGTGGAGGACTGCATCCCATTTTGGATCTGTGGCATTTGAACCTCTCAGTCGCATGACTGAAGTTCAGGATGCTCATGGTCAAATAGGTCATGTCTCAGATCAGCTTCGAGGACTGGTTTGTCACGATCGGTCTAAAGGACGCGTATTTCCATATCTCCATCCTTCCCCAACACACGAAGTTCCTGAGGTTCGCTTTCGGGGCCGTAGCTTACCAATATTGGGTTCTCCGGTTCGGCCTAGCACTCTCACCCCGCACCTTCACGAAATGCGTGGATGCTGCTCTGGCTCCTATGCGACTCCAGGGCATCCGCATACTGAACTATATTGACGATTGGTTGATATTTTCTCAATCGGAGCAGATGTCGGTTCAGCATCGAGATGTCGTTACCGCCCACATGACAGAGTTGGGGTTGAGACTGAATGCCGAAAAAAGTGTGCTCTCTCCAGTACAGAGAATCACTTATCTGGGCGTGGTGTGGGATTCGACTACGATGCAGGCACGGCTGTCTCCTGCTCGGATCGAGTCAATCCTCACAGCAGTCACGAGAGTAAAAGGCCGATCACTCACTGTGAAGCAGTTCCAGAGACTGCTGGGTCTGATGGCTCCAGATGATAAGGGTCACACGGCGGTGCCTACGTGCCTTAGATATGTGGAGGGAACCTTGGTTCTTGTCCCAGGGCCTGGTGTTGGGAGCTCCTTGTCGCCGTGTAATGCTAGTGACGGATGCGTCTCTCACTGGATGTGGAGCGGTCATGAGTGGCCGCTCAGCCCGCGGTCTGTGGAGCGGTCGCCATCTCTCTTGGCACATCAACTGCCTGGAGATGCTGGCTGTGTTTCTAGCACTGAAACACTTTCTCCCGGACCTAAGAGATTGCCACATGTTGGTGTGCACCGCCAACACGGCAGTGGTCTCTTATATCAACCACCAGGGAGGTCTGCGTTCGCACCCGCTTTACAGGCTGGCGCTCCAGATCCTTGTGTGTTCGGCCGAGCTCAGGTGGATCTGTTTGCAACTCAGGAGACATTGCACTGTCCCCTCTGGTTCTCTCTGACTCATCCAGCTCCTCTAGGATTAGATGCTATGGTACAGACATGGCCGAGGCAGCGCCTGTATGCCTTTCCCCCTTTCTGGAGAGAGTGCCCCAGGACGGGGTCCGCCTGTTGCTAGTAGCCCCGTTCTGGCTGGGCCGAGTATGGTTCTCGGACCTGATTTCCCTTCTCGATGGCTCTCCATGGGAGATTCCCGTCAGGAGGGACCTCCTCTCACAGGCAGGGGGCGCTATCATCCACCCCTGCCCCGAGTTGTGGAAGCTGTGGGTGTGGCCTCTGAAGGGCTTCTGGTCTCTCAGCCGAGGTTGTTGAGACCATTCTCCAGTCCAGAGCTCCCTCAACGAGGAAACTGCATGCCTTGAAGTGGAAACTTTTCACTTCCTGGTGCAAAGACCACCGGCTCGACCCTGTTCACCCCCCAGTTGGTACAGTGCTGGAGTTCCTGCAGGCCCCTTTCTCCACAGGGTTGACCCACTCCACCCTGAAGGTTTACGTGGTGGCTATTGCGGCCTACCACGCCCCTCTCGGTGGTCAGTCTGTGGACACCCCCTGGTTACACGTTTCCTCCGTGATGCACTGAGGCTCAGACCTCCGGTGCGATCTCGGGTCCCTCCGTGGAACCTGGCCATGGTACTAGAGGCTCTTTGTAAACCCCCCTTTGAGCCTATAGAGGAGATTTTGGATCATCTCTTGACGTTAAAAACTGCCTTTCTTTTGGCTATTTCCTCTCTTAAGAGAGTTGGGGATCTTCAGGCCCTCTATGTGGCCCCCTCTTATTTGGACTTTGTGCCCGGTCTGGCCAAGCATTTTTATACCCTCGAGCAGGGTATGTCCCGAAAGTTCCCTCTTCGGCACCATGGCCGGTCATACTGCAGGCCTTCTGTCCTCCTCCGTCGGGAGTCCGACCATCGGAAGCTTAATTGTACGTGTCCAGTGCGAGCACTGGTTGCGTATGTCCACAGAGCTGCCCTGTGGAGGAGGGCAGACCAATTGTTTGTGTGCTTTGGTCCCCCTAAGAGGGGTCTTCCTGCTACCAAGCAGACCCTCAGCCGGTGGATTGTGGCTGCCATTTCCTTACCCTACGAGTTCTCTGGTCTCCCCTCATCCTTGGGGTCAAGGCTCACTCTATGTTTGCCAGGTTCTATGGCCTAGATGTGCGAGCCACTCGTGGCTCTTCTGTCCTCTTGCCCTAGGCGTGCCCTTTCCACACTAGGCAGGGATTTGTAAGTCTGGCAGCGTGGACATACTCGTTTCCATAGTGTTTCAACGCAGCTCGAGTTCCTGAAGGGGAACGTCTCCAGGTTACGGATGTAACCATGGTTCCCAGAGGGAACGAGATGCTGCGTCTCAGTGCCACACTTCCGGCATCCCTGCTGCGCTTGCCTCATTCCTCAGAAGCTGGCGCGGCACCCACCGCTCGTGCTTTTAAGCTTCCGGGTCGTTACGTCACCCCGCCCGTGACGTCTCGCCCATCCATTGGACTGATTACACACGTAATTCAGAATGTGGTCACGCTGAAGGCGTTCCCATAACGTTTCGACGCAGCGTCTCGTTCCCTCGGGGAGCCATGGTTACATGCGTAACCTGGAGGTGTTTTCCACTCACGTCTCCATCACTGGACAATTGATAACACAATAAATTTCAAGTTAAAACTATAATGAATTCAGAAATGAATCTGATGCTCATACTCATAAGTTGCTCATAATCTCTTTTTGAGTATACAGTTATAGAAAGGAAATTATTTATAATCAGAATATCTGGAGTCAAATGAGGATGGATTCCCTTTTGAGTCTGTTTCCTCTCAAGGTTTCTTCCTCATGTTGTCTCAGGGAGTTTTAACTTGACACCATCACGCCTAGCTTGTTCCTTATTTTTTTTATTTTGTGACAAATTTGTCTATATATGTCTAAAGGCTACCCACTGCTCCAGGTGTGTGTTCACTATGTGTGTGTGTGTGTATGTGTGTGTGTGTGTGTGTTCTCTACTGTGTGTGCACTTGGATGGGTTAAATGCAGAGCACAAATTCCAAGTATGGGTCACCATACTTGGCCACACGTCACTTCACTTCACTTCACTTCAATGTATACAATATATTCAATTTCCTGTTACCTCTTGAATTGAGAACTGCTCCATGGTTATTGATCAGTCATTATACAGACTTATATAAAGCAGACTGCAACACGTGTACAACTAGGTGATTACTTTTACTCAAGAAAATACACATGAATTTGTGAAAGTTGCTGAATGGGGAAAAACAACAATAAATAATTAAAAAGATAAGTTTTTGACTACGTGAGACAAAAGCTAAAGACAGAGATAAAAAATGGTTGTAAATTGTGTTTTTTTTAATGACTTCATCGCTATCTCAACATGACCTGAGAAGAAAAATCTCACCATTGGAAAAGTAGATAATTTGTTAAATCGTTTTTGTTTCACCAACATACAGAATACACAGAATCACTCAAACACACACACACACACACACACACACACACACAGTCACCTGAGGCGATCCTCTTCTTTCTTGCGCAGGTTCATATCTCTCCGTACCACTCTGAGCACATGTTCAGCCTCATCATCAGTCAGTCCTGAAAGGTCCAGTTTTCGTCCCATCACTGCATCCAGGTCAAAGGTTAAGCAATCTCACCAAGATATCAATGGGCAGATATCTCAGAAGAAAAGTCTTCCTAAAAAACAGCAGCAAGCATTTTGAATTTACTTGGTATTTCAAATGTAAATTTAACATTCCTCTTCATTTTTTTTTGGTATTTGAAAATTATTAGTTCATAAAAAAATACTATAGGCAATGTTATAGTGTTACAATGTAGATCACATACACTACATGGCCAAATGTTTGTGGACACCTAAAAATCACATCCATATTTGCTAGTCCCCGTTTGCTTTTATAATAGCCTCCACTCTTCTGCGAAAGTGTTCCACTAGTTTTTGGAGCATGGCTGTGCCATTCAGCCACAAGAGCACTTCTGAGGTCAGGCATTGATGACAGGTGAGGAGGCCTGGGGCACAGTCGGCATTACAGTTCATCCCCAAGATGTTTACTCGGGTTGACCTCAGGGTTCTGTGCAGGCCACTTGAGTTCTTCTACTGCAACCTTGGCAAATCATGTCTTCATGGAGCCTGCTTTGTGCACAGGGGCATTATCATAGTGGAACAGGTCATGTCATGCTGGAATAGGTCATGCTGGCCCAGTTTCAGTTTTGAATCTCTACAGTTCATATCACACTCAGTTGTTGAATATGTATAAAATGTTACAAATTAAGTTTTTGTTTTTAAAATAAGAAGGCAAACACACTATATTGCACTGTTCAAGTGGTTAAAGTAATTGAAACATATAAACAAGCAGGCACTAGCTAGTGACTAGGACTATAGTGGAGACAGCCATTGTGGAGTCCAAGACAAGTCTAAGACGAGGACTAGTCTTAAGGGGGTTGAGACCAAGCCAAGATAGAGTCCAAATGAAAGCAAGACAGAAAAGCAGAGGACTTGTGATGGGGACCATGAGCTTGAATCACTGTTGGTGCCCTATACATACACAACAACATGAATTTAGAACTGTTATAACCAGAAAAAAGCAAGGCTGCTATAACACAAAACAGTAGGGACTACAACAAAAAAGCAAGCATTCTCTGAGCAGTGACAGACAGAGGGAGGCAAAATCAACCCTTATGGACAGAAACTAAAGCTCAGAACTGAATGACAGATTAGAAACAGAGAGCGATGTGCAAATGTCATAATTAACAGAGAATACAAAGACACAATATTATACAGCTTGTTTTTGAGTAACATTGTCCACATTGCATAAAATATAATGGTGACATGGCATTAGATGACAATTTATGATATAATAGCAACTACTGAGCCACTCTCATATACTAATTGTATCTAATTAAAATGTTTCTATATATTGAGAGGTATCAATTACTAATAAATATTTAAAAATCTGTTGTTAATTACAAGTACGAGATTAAATATGCCCAAATAGTGGATGTTGTAGAAAGCACATTTTGTTGTACGGTTCCTGCATTTCCAGTTCTAAACTACACTCGTAAATATGATATTTTACAGTAGGTGTCTGCAAGAGCTCCTGAACTTAAATGTCATTGATGTTCATCTGATATCTACGAACATGTGTAAAGCCCCTTCAAGCAAGCTGGAGAAAGGCTTCAAACTGTATGCTGTATCATAAATACACAACTATGAAGGTAAGATAAGACCTATTAGCAGAAATAAACAACCAAGCTAATGTTAGCCCAAACAGGTCACTGCAAAGTAACTTATGCTGTTGCTAATGAGATGTCTTCAGTTGAAACTGGATATAGCTCATGATATTAGTTTCTAGACACACACATTAAATTATTACGTGTGATTATTACGTCTTTGACAATTTATCTCATCAGTCCTTTTTTTTAACCACGATAACCCGTACACTATAAAGGTATATTGCTACTAACACCTGTTAGTCATGCTATCAGCATGCAAAAGTATGTTTAATAATAATAATAATAATAATAATAATAATAATAATAATAATTCAGAACAAAGTTTCTTGTTATTTCTAAGTGTTTGTTATTATCCAGTGCCTTTCTCTCCCACATACTGGGCTGTGGTGTTTGAATACACCACTTTTTCCAGTCTTCTCCAATCCTCAGTGGTTTTGGTTCAGCTGATCTGGTGTGAAATGTCTACAGACCTTCGTATGGATAAAAGTCAATGACTGTATATGTGAGTGTACAACATAGTGGCATTCATTCCCATTGTGCTTTTTAAAGCTTTTTTGGGATAGAAAAAGGAGTTGCTGTCTTGCAAAAATTGGAGGAGTCTGCGAGCATGAGCAGTAGGTACAGCTGGACAGCACTGGGTCCACCTCCCTCCCCCTACAACCTTACGTGTGCTCATGGTGATTTATTGAAAATAAATAAATGGCGCTTCGGCTAAATCAAAGTCATAACTACAGAGTTATTAATTAATATGCAAAATGCTAAATTGTAGTCTTATAGTTTTCATAGGTATATTGATTTTACCATTGTCAGGAAGAGATTTCAGAGCTTTCAGTCATGACAGACCGAGCTTTCACTAGCTAGATGTCATTCATCATTTTAATCAAAGTAATGTAAATGTAAGTAGTGTGTGTAATGTACGGTAATAACTGAAAATATACTGGTAAACAACAGTCAACATTTACACTCAGCACAAACTTCTTTTTTTTTTTTTTGGGCAAAAAATCCCTGCTCCATGATTTTCATCTAGCTTTACACTCCTAGTCTTCAGTCAGTGCAGTTCAAGGTGTTGATTTGGCCCCCAAATTCCCCAGATCTCAATCCAAACAAGCATCTGTGGGACATGCTGGACAAATAAGTCTGATCAACGGAGGCCGCACCTCACACCATACAGGACTTAAAGGATCTGCTGCTAACATCTTGGTGCCAGATACTACAACACACCTTCAAATGTTTTATGGAGTCCATGCCTCGACAGGTCAGAGCTGTTTTCGAGGCACACTTGGGACCTACACAATGTTAGGCAGGTCATTTTAATGTTATGGTTGATTGGTATATACTGTACAGTCATTGGTGGAAATGGTGACAAGTGATTCTCCTGAGATCACTCTGAGCTGGGAAGCTGTGGAAGCTTAAAGCTGTTAAATTCTGAAGACGCTGTGCAGAGAGGGACACACCAATGCTCATTATATTTCTTCAGCTGTGTATGAATATATTCGGTCTCATATATGGTGGACACGTATTTTGATGGCCTTACGAAAGACAAACAGCTCTGACAAATATAAAAAGTAACTCGAGAACTGCACAGTTTCAAAACAGATATGTGTCATAGCCCTGAGTGCAAGTAGCTCATTAGCTAACTAATCTCAAAAGACCACATGATTGCATCTGTGTTTCCTGCCATTGTCAGAACTTAAACCAATAAACACAGGGCAAATATAACCGAGAACTCAGACAGTTAAAAAAAAGTCTTTAAAATTAAAATACGTTAGCTATGTTAACATAGCAAAACTTGTAGCTTACATCAATTAACCTATGTGTATGACAGGATAGGGTAATACATGCTAGCATTATCATAATTTAATCTGTTTGTCCTAAGCTCTTGTGCTAGTGATTTATCTATCCCTGCAAGGACATTTTGGTCACTATGGGTAACATCAACATACCACTTGTGAATTTGAATCACATTTATTTTTTCCCCGTTCTCTCTACTTCTGTCTCTCAAATTTAAATCAATTCCCGGCATCAGATCTCTCTATGGTTTATAATGTGCAAAACATTTATGCTGAAGATGTAATAAAACATCTTCCAGGCTATATATACATTCACTCACCATCCAGGTGTATATGGTGTATTTTTTTCATCCCCACTGTCTCAGAATTACTGCATTGGAATGCTGTGCAACTTCTCAGAGCTCATCACAAAACATAACCAAGGCTGGAACTGATCTGCTAACTAAAGATTTCCTTTTTTGTTGATGTACTCATTTCCTTAGGGGTGCAGATTCTGATATAAAGCAGACAAGGCTGCATAATGGAATTTATTCATAATATACAAAAAAAGGACACCAGTTTAATATTTGTAGCCTAAAATGTAACACAATGTTAATTTGAATATGACAAGACTCTATGAAGGTTTTTAATTTGTAAATGTAATTTCAGAGAAATAAATGACCTCTTTAAGGATGCTGTCCTGTTCATATTCCATTGTGGTACCTAAATAGTAAATAATGGCAGGCCCTGTGGGGTCTTGTAGTGGTGGGTGGCTGTTTTTGACCCACCTCATGGGGGTGACTGGGGGTGCTCTGGTGCCTGCTAGGAACCTGAGGACCTACTTTACACTTTACACATTTTCTCAATGTTGATTTACACGTGTCTGGCAAAGTGAAATGTGTTAACTACCTTTGGTGTTGTGCACTGCAAAAGGATTGACAGCAGATTAGAGTTTTTGCTCCAATGCTAGGGTGCTAAGGCATTGCCAGTGTGTGTCCACCCAAGGTACTGCCATTTTGAGGGTGAGGTTTACAGCCAATATCAGCCAAGGAAAACCTTTCAGAGGCAACCAAAGATATAGCAAGCTTACAAAGCCTTTGACAAGGAACAGAAAGGAACCAGTCACTGGGCCCTGCTGATGGATATGAGCTCTAGTGCCGCACAGTCTCAGTTCCAGAATCAACAATTTCAGCTAAGCCAGGCTGTCCATATGCCTAAAAATGACTAATGTCTTTCTTGGCTTATTATTATGCTTATCATTCATTGCTGGATGTGGGCCTTTACAACTAGCAATTTGATTAGGCTGCAGTGTTTGTGTCAGACTCGACTCTAAATCAGAGACTAAATCCACCACAGGATATATCCAAAACAGACACTGCCTCTGTGAGATGTCAAGGCAGAGGCAGCAAGCACATAGTGCAGGCTTCCAAAGCTTTTAGACAGTGTTCGAGCTGCATGAGTGTGAGTCTTGCAGCATCGTTCATTTGATCACATGAAGGAACTGAGAACAGTATGTTTGTTATGATGGGGGAAAAGGATTCTCAAGCATTCTGGCAATATGTAACCAGGAAAAAACTGTCCAGCATGAAAATTTGTAGCAAGCTCAATAGTGAACAGCGTGCCATAAGCGCAGCAAGGGAATTAGTGCTTAGCCACAGGCCCTGTAGTCAGTAGAGGGTTGGGTAATCTGAAGAAAACACTGAGCAGAAAAATCCTCAAATGAGGGATAAACAGAGGGAAACCCAAACCCAGGCCCTGTGCTACTGTATATATTAGCAGATCTGGCTAATGTAGCATTACTAAGAAGACTAAGATTACTAAAATTAGGATTGCCCATTTTTTCCCTGTACGTGTGTCGGATAATGATGATCTGAACTTTCCAACCAAAATCAATTCAATCAAAGTCACTTGCTTCTGATACACAGATGATGTTATATCTATTCAGATGCCTGTATGTCTCATTTCAGTATGGAGGCTGAGTAATCTACAGATGCAGGGTTGCCTATCCTTTCCTGCTCTTTCTTGTATACTTCGCTTTCTCTCTCCAACTGCAGATTGTATTGCTTAGTCAAGTGCTGAATTGATCAGTCTATAGTATTTTAGTGTGCAGGCTGGAAAGGCAGGCTGATAAAGGTCAATATACAGTCCCCTCAGAAAGTATTGGAATGGCAAAGCCAAATCTTTTGTTTTTGCCAGACACTGAAGACATTTGGGTTGGAATTCATAGAAAGCTGAATATGAGATGGTAGATCAGAATTTCAGCACGTGATGACAGAAACATTCTGAGAACTGTAAAGAAAAACCCAAATACAGCAGTCAGTGACATCACCAACAGCTTCCACAGGGCAAGAGTGAAGGTATTACAATCTACCATTCGAAGAAGACTTTGAGAGCAGAAATATAGAGGCCATACTGTAAGATCCAAACCACTCATGAGCAGTAAGGTAATGTCATGGCCTGGGCTTGCATGGCTGCTTCTGGTATGGGCTCACTAATCTATCTGGATGATGTGCTGACGATTCGCATGATTTAATTTGGCAACGTTTTACGCCGGATGCCCTTCCTGACGCAACCCTCTCTATTTATCCGGGCTTGGGACCAGCACAGAAGTCAGTGGACTGTGACCCCCATAGCTAGATTAATGAATTCACAAGTCTAGAGAAACATTTTGACTGACAATTTACAGAGAAACGCATCTAGGCTAATTAGGAGGAACTTCAGGCATCAAGACAATGACCCAAAACACACTACCAACACAACAAAGGACTTCATCAGGGGACAAAAGTGGAAGGTTTTAGACTCACCAGACTTTAACCCAACTGAGCATGCATTTCATCTCCCAAAGAGGAGGCTGAAGGGATAAACTCCCCCAAAACAAACAACAATTGAAAGAAGCTCCAGTACAAGCTTGGAACAGCATCACAATAGAAGAATGCAACAGTTTGGTGATGTCAATGGGTCACAGGCTTTATGGAGTTATTGCAAGCAAGGGATATGTCACCAAATATTAAGTATTATTTTCTTTAATTTACTTAAAGACTATATGTTCCTATACTTTTGCTCACCTAAAAATTGGGTGATCTGCCACTAAAGGTGCCATGTTCTCGGTTGTTTAAAACATCTAGATGTAAATATCAGGAAATAAAAGCTGAAATTTGATATAGCATTTCATTTTCATCTTTTGATCTCAAGTCTTCAGTGTATATCTAAAACAAAAGAATTGACCTTGCCATTCCAATATTTTTAGAAGGGACTGTTTGAGGAAAATATGCACCATTATAATGTAGAAGCCCTAGGGAAGTTATTAGTCAAAAGGCTTTTTATAGGCAAGTGGAAGTGCAGAAGGGTGGGAGTCATTCAGCTTATGGAATGGAATAGGGAATGGCTAAAAGATGGGGGTGGAGATTGAGAATGAGTGTGTGTGTGCATGTGTGTGGGGAGGGTGAGGACTGCTCACTGAATGTATGAGAGATTTGATGGTGAATGGGGGTGGGAAGTCAGGAAGAGAAAGAGACAGAAATGACACTGAACGGTAAGCTTCAAGTGATGACTCAGTCAGCTGTGCTCTTTAGCTCCACCAATCACGTTACACTGAACCTGTTTACACCATTATGTTAGCCAACACACCCACATCCACATACACACACAAACACACACACACACACATACATACACACCCACCCCTCATACCTTGGATTTCAAACAAAGGTTTAGGTCTAAAAATTGTTGTCATTAATGTCCATGTAGGGTCTTCAAATAAACTCCCTTCATATCCCTCAACATTCTCATTACTCAAAAAAGGTTAATAAAACACCTAAGCCTAAGCAAACAGGCCAGATGACAAAAAGCCTAATTTAGATTTAGTGTGTTTTCAGCAGCTCAAGGTTAATGTATTCATGGTGAGAGCAGATCTTGACAAAAATATATTTTCACTGAAAGACACTCTGAGAATGAAAGAATCAAATTGCACTGACTAGCTCTACATATCAGCTCTTCTGAAAAAGAAAACAACTGAGGATCCCACATAGTTTATTTATTGTATATTGACATGTTATGACAGCAATACCTGCTCATCCAAAGATCAAGCTATTTAAAACTGTTACTTTGAGTTATTTTAAAAAAAATATTTAACATCTTGATGTATAGCACAGTATCTTCAGACAAGGAAATGTGAAAACATTTGAGAATTCACTGCTGCTTAGATTTTTCTGGAGTGAATGTGGAAGTTGCAGCTGTTGAGACCCATGTCCCAAAACCAATGCAGAAAGAAATTTTGGACGTTTTCACCCACTATGCTGGTCAGGGTCATGGTGGTTCTGGAGCCAGTCCTGAGAACACTGGGCAAGAGGTGGAGACAAACCCTGAATGGGACACCAATCCATCATAAGGCACCATGCACACACATTCACACATTCACAACTATAGGCAATGTAGCCAGTCCTCCTATCAGTATGTTTTTGGGAGGTGGGATTAAAACGGAAAACCTGGAGGAAATCAACATGGACATAGAGAGAAACTCAGAAAGACAGTAGGCATAACCTGAACTCAGGACTGAACTGGGGACCCTGGAGCTGTGAAGCAGCCATGCTACTCGCAGCACCTTGGAGTTGCCATCATCACAAAAAACCTAACACCCTAAAAAGGGTACTCCAGCGTTCCCCCTAGACATAATCTGGAATCTTTTCTCTTTCACGAAAGATTCCAAGAAAGAAGCTGAAAGGCAGAGCTTGTGAAAATACATGAGTATATGTTTTAAAAAGTGACTCTTCTTCCTACTTCAAGAATTCCACATAATTCAAAGTCAAGCCCACTCAGAGCTGCCCTCATTTCTATCGATTGGCTCAGTGAAACGCCTAGCTTTCCATAAATGCACTCAGAGACATGTCTTCTGTGGTGTATGACATGCAGAGATACCTTTAATATAATTGTCAGATACTCATTTATTTCAAATAAATTATCATCAAATATCAAATCTCAAGTGAAGTTCCAGTGGACATGACCCCGCTGGTAACTATAGTAACCGGAATAATATGAAATGCAGGCAGGATTCTCACTGGCCTGTGTGGTTTAATACATCTATGTCTTTAAGCGTAACTAAAAAAATGTTAATTTGACCAGCAGAATCTCAAGAACCCGAGACGAACATGCGGGTTATTTTAAAATACTGCAATGTAACCGCACCTGCCTGGGTAAACTGGGATACATTAAGCTACATGATTCTTTTTTCCGCCTTACATTTCAGCGGTGTAAACAAACACTTCACACCTGGACAACACCCCACAGGATGGATGAAAACATGGATGCACCTGTTCATAATCTGCTAATAAAAATAACGACTACCGGCGGTTCCGCATTTGTGGGGACACGCGGTCCGTTTCCCCTTTCGTGTCCTGATAGTGCCACGTCCTACCATTCTGTCTCACACAATCCAGGTTTACATCAGCGAGCGTCTGCATCCTAAACTTTTGTTCATAATTAATTCAAGCACCCCATCATCTTTAGGTGCCCCATTTCTTAGAAGCTTAAATAACTTACGCAGAATGAACGGGCGCCGGATGCTGAATATGTCTGCAGATAGCAAATTCCCGTCTCCCGTACATACATTTGGCTCGGTGAACTTCCGCTCCTGTCTCACTGCTGCTTTCAACCTGTTTTCCCACGCCGCCGCGATCGGCGTCACGCGGTTCGATTTAATTGCGCACCGACTGCCTGCAAGCCGATTTGTGGGGATTTGCGTCTGCAATATGTGCTCCGCGTTTTGAGGTGGAAGCTAAAACAGGTTCCTGTCTCAGGTTGGAGGGTGTTGATGATGAATACCGATAAATGATTTGCTGGATCCCAAATCACTCGGTAATCGCTGTAGAAGTACACTTCATCAGTATAGCATAATGGAGACTAAAGCCTAGGTAGTGCCTCATATGTCCACTAGATAGGCAGTGGGGAGCCACTCCCTTTAAACATCCTGCGGCTAAATCTGAGCACCTAAATTTTCTATTCATCCAGCCACTATGCTGTTGTCCCACAGCATGAACTCGTGTGAATACTATGCGCGTTATGGTAAAACAATTAACGTTATTTTCCATAATTAAACATTACTATATACACGGATGCTGTGTTCAGTTTTCATCTGTAAAACAATATAAGAAACTCAAAAGGCAGCCAGGATACAGAGTAACTGAGTGGTCGATTCAAGGTTTTGTTCACATCTAACATAATTGCAATTTATTCAAACCCTTTGAAATTATATTTCACATGCTGTGTTTGCGAAGTATAGCTACTGTATGCACACTGTATATTCATGTCACTACTTCTGTAAATAAGCACAGAGTAACTTCAGATAATGTACATGTTTTTTTTTTTTCAAGATGTCCTAAATTAACAACCATGGTTCATGTTAATGGAGACAGTCTTAAAATACAGTAAGTGGAAAGAAGGAAATTAAAAGTATATAGTGGATGGATGAAACCCCTCACAACTATGGTTAAATGATGCATTGATGGATTTTATGTGTGGGAAACTGGAGAAACTGGAGGAAACCCAGGTGAACATGGGGAGAATATACAAACCTCTGCACAGATTAATTCCTGAACTCGGGATTCTTTGTTAAAAAAAGTTGCTAAATGGGCACTCTTCCACCTGTGTAAAATTAATTGCCTTGCAAAGCACAAACAAACAAACAAACAAACAAACAAATAAATAAATAAATAAATAAACACACAGTTACTTTATGTACTCAACAGATGGACTGCACCAATAATGGCCACCCATAGATTTGGATCTATAGATGTACCCCTGAAATAGTTTTAAAGATCAGAGACCAACACAAGTTTTGTGCACAATTAACATGTGTGCATGGGTGCAAGAGGATACATTACACAAGTTACATGTTGGATTAACATCTGTGAAAAATGTCCAATGAATGCAGTGTACATGTTTTGCACAAATTGAAGAAGTATGAACTCTGTGAAATATAGAATGCCAAGCTGTTCTGAAATGTTTCACCTACATCTTTTTCCTAGTTTACAGTCATGAAAGGCCTCAGACTTGTACATTATAGGCTAGATATTTTGCCTTTAAAAGATAGTGGTTGCTCCATGAAGGAGTTACATGAATTAGACAAGGGCAAAACTGGAAACTGAGGCAATGTATTTTGTACAAAATCTCTGACCTGAGGCTATGAGAAAAAAATTGTTATTAGACAGCTTAGAGTTGTGCAAATGCTTGTTTGGTCTACCCCATTGTGTCTGAGCTGTTGTTCTTAGACATTTCCACATCACAGAAACAACACTTACAGTTGACCAGGGCAGCAGACAGTGCCACACTGAAAGTTACAGAGCTCTTCAGTACAAGCTGTTCAACTGCCATTTATTCTTTATGGAGAAGGTATGGTTGTATGCTTCATTTTATGCACCTGTTATAATGAGTGTGGCTTAAATAACCCAATATTAATCAAAATGGATGCCCACATGTTAGTAGGAATATTGAGCCCCATAACATGTCAATGCATTGTCCTTCACTTCCACCCTCACCCTCAGAGAAATTTAGTTTTGGGGGGTCCCCAAAGGGACACTACTACTCTGGACCCCTGGAACCATGCCATCCTTCCCTTCTTTATGGTAGGCCTGCATTCGGTCCAAAGTTAGCTCTGGAGCTTTCATTTAAATTTTTTTTTTATTTTCCTAAGAATGTTATTGACGAAAAGTCACCTATAAGTCTAAGAGTTACCTTAGTGTTGCCACAGCACCATGACCCAGAACAGGATGAAAGCAGTTATTAAAAAAGTAAATTAATAAATTGATAAATGAATGATAAAATACAGTACAGCTGTATTTTGTGAGATCATGTATGTAGCTATAAACATCCTTTAATAACTAAGCCTCCATTAATAGTTAGCAACGTTAGCTTTGTAGCTCTGGGGAAAAATTGAAGAAGCAAAATTTGGAAATCAAACATGTTTAGGCTTATTTGCTAAATTGGGTAAGTGGAAAGTTGTGTGAAATTCTTTTGAACTATTCTCAACACATGGTTAAGCTGTGAGAAAATCGTTATTTTGTATAACCATTGTTATTGGTGTATGGTTATTTTTACAACAATCCAGTGTTGTTATAAAATTGACTGGCCAGTAAAACTTTTGGCACCACGGATAACTAAATGATGTGCTTTTGAAAAACTAATGAAGGAAAAAAGCACATGCACAACGGAGACAAGCTATTATTAGACACAATTGAAAAGCTCTTTAGCTTCTATCCACAGAATGTCTACAAGTACAAAGCTCTAATTAGTAAGAATAGGGGAGAATAGCTGATTTAGTTACATAAGAGCTTGTTTGTTTAGTGCACTAATAACTTCAGAACAGTGCTAATCCCATCTCCATAATATCTTGCAGTTTATTTTCCAAAAAACCTTAATCATAGCAACAATACTCCAGTATTTCTGTTTATATAAAAGTTTATGCAATATTAGAACATCTAATACTCCTTAAGCCATAACTGCAGACCAGGGTTGCCCAAGTCCATCCTGTAAGTCCAGATCAGTGATTTTCTTGCTTATGAATGGAGTCATTGACTGAACTATGTTAGGGCAAAGAAATACTCAAAGTGCTATCATCTCCAGCCCTCTGGGTCCATTCATGTAACCTTGTTGTAAATACAGTATAACTATTAGCATTTACTGGGCTTCATTTCAGAAGATGAGTGAGGTAAAACACCTCATCTGGCTCAAGGACATTTTCCTCAGTCAAACTTTCCCTTTCACCTTTTGCTTGATATAGCACGGAGAGTGACAGTGAATGTGTTACCAGAGAGACCAATCACCCATATCATGAGTAACCAGGCAACAGGGTTACTTTCTGCAGGAAATATTTTGAGCCTTTAAACAGGTTAAATATCCCAATAGTGAGGCAACCATCTGCCAAGAGCAGCATGCTTCTAAACTGGGGTTCGCAACAATTAAAACAACCTCCATACCACTCTTTCTTGCTACCTACTATAAGACATCATTACTACTAATATTCCTCCTTAAGCCAAGAACTGAGAAATTGACTGTTCCAATAACAAATGGCAGACTGAGTCTTAAATTCAGAACTTGAATGTAAAACAAAACTTCCATTTTATAGCATGGGGAAATAGAGTTCTTTCAAAGAAGACTGGAGGGTTCTGCATAAACAAACAAACAAACAAACAAATAAATAAATAGGAAGTGCATGCAAATATATGCCTTATTGCACATATATAGTTCAGCGATATAAAAATTCTACACACCCCTGTTAAAACTGCAGAAAAATATTTTCATATCCTTTCTAATGGTTCAAATGGGTTATACTATGCTCTTAGTTTCTGTCTCCTTCCTTAATGATGTTATTTCATGAACAGGTACTTCCAACATTCCGAATCTCAATATAATATCCAAATCTTAATATAATGCCTTTATAATGGTCTAAAAATTAATTAATAAATCTCATTGTATTGTGATCTACCTATTTACAGTTCATATTGAAGTTTTACTTGGGAATTTATTCACGTTAACTGTTCAGGAACACTCTACCTTACCTTAATTTTTGGAGGAGACCTTAATTGTAACTATTGATCCTTAGACCACTCTAACCCAAAAAACACTGCTCAAAAAAATTAAAGGAACTCTTTTTAATCATAATATAGCATCAAGTCATTTAAACTCCTGGGATATTGATCTGGTCAGTTAAGTAACAGAGGGGGTTGTTAATCAGTTTCAGCTGCTTTGGTGTTAATGAAATTAACAACAGGTGCATTAGATGGGCAACAATGAGACGACCCCCAAAACAGGAATGGTTTTACAGGTGGAGGCCACTGACATTTTTTCCCT
>JAKKZN010000022.1:9324059-9334930 GCA_033441825.1 Pangasius elongatus | reverse complement strand
TCAGTTTCAGCTGCTTTGGTGTTAATGAAATTAACAACAGGTTCATTAGATGAGCAACAATGAGACGACCCCCAAAATAGGAATGGTTTTACAGGTGGAGGCCACTGACATTTTTTTCCCTACTCATGTTTTCTGAAAACAGGGGTGAAAAAGTGAAAAAAACTTTGCTATAGAAAATAAACTTTGTTATAGAAAATGAAACATGATAATTTTTATTAAAATTCATATTTTGATAATAAAGTGTTAAAAAGTCAAAGAAGTGAATAATCCTGTGAAGAAAGGTACTTTTAATCAAATATGCATTATTTTCTAAACGAATATCTAAGTGCCTACACAAGCATGCATATTAGGCGCTGACAATGTATTTCAGCAATTAAGTTTCAAGCGCCAAAGATTCACGAATGACATTTTTCATGCAAACATACATGTCCGTTTGTGTCATACGTTTAAGGTTTTTCACTTTGTTATGATGGAAAATGATATGTGTCGAAATGTATTTTTTTTATCAAATATGCACTAACTGATTCTTTTCTCAAAGAATGCCTATGTTCTTAACAAAAGTGTACACTTTAGGCGCTTAAAATGCGTTTTAGCAGTTAAGTTTCAAGCCCCTACGCCTTCAGGAAAAGGAGTGTTTCATGCAAATAAACACCTGCAAGTTTAATAGAGCTTTTTCACTTCGTCATAAAGTCAGGGAAATCCTATGAAACATGATTGTTTATGTTTTTTTTTAAAAGGCATAAAATTAAAAAACGTGAAAAATCAAGTGGAGAATTTTAATTTTTTTTTTAAATTTTTTTTTTTTTAGCAAATATGCACTAATACTCTTTTCTCAACAAATGCCTATGTGCTCACACAAGAGTGCGCATTAGGCACTGAAAAAGCCATTTTTCATACAAACACACATGTACATCCATGTCATACGTTTAATAGATATTTTTGACTTTGTTATGATGGAAAATCATATGAATGCAATAACACACTCTTTTCTCAACGAATGACTGTGTGCTTACACAAGTGTGCACATTAGGCGCTGAATGCATTTGAGCAAGCCATTTTTAATACAAACACATGCAAGCACTTCTGTGTTATACTTTTAATAAAGGTTTTTCCAGTTGTTATGATGGAAAATTACATGATTGTTTATATTAAAATTCATCTTTTGATAATAATGTGTTAAAGAGTCAAAGAAGTGAAAAATCATGTGAAGAACGGTACTTTTAATCAAATTTGGACTCTTCTCAAGGAATGACCAAATACTTAAGAAATCAGTGTGATAGTGTATGTTTGATGACAAGGATCGGTGCACATGAGTTTTCACTTTTTGGAATTTTTAACACTTCAACACATCAAAATATGAATTTTTATATGAACAAATATTTTTCAAATGTCAAAAAAAACCCAAACTTAAAAATATCAAGTAAAAATATGATCCAAAAACGAGCTTATATGTTTGCCTGAAAGTGTTGGGCTTTGTTGAAGCCATAGGCGCTAGAAATTTGCTAAAATGTATTTTAAGCACCTAACGTGCACAGACGTGTAACCTGAGAAGCTGTGCTTGAGAAATTAGTTGGTTAGTGCATATTTGATGAAAAGCATCATTGTAAACATGGGGTTTCACGTTATTATATTTTTAACACTTTATTATCAAAATATAAATTTTTATATGAACAATAATTTTTCATATAATTTAAATTCAGAACAAAGTGGAATCGTATTATTCAGAAGAGGAATATAACATTTATATATACCTACTTACTTAGGGCTCCTGCGGGGGTGGGGGGGGGGGCTGGGGGGGTTGACCCGTCCCGGTGCGTTGACCTGACCAGATGAACCATTTTTTTCCAGCACTGGCGGTCTTGTGCCAGCTGCCTTGCATCCTCCACAGCAACTCCGTATTGTTGGCGGTCCCCCGCGCCAACGTCGAGCCACCGGGTGCGGGGCTTGCCTCATGGTCGTCTCCAGCCTGCAGCCCTCGGCTCAAACTGGAGAATGGCTTTTGTCGGATGGTCAGGAGGGAGACGGAGGACATGGCCAAACCAGCGGGTGCGGCGTTGTGCAACCAGGCCAGATGCTCTGGGTTGGCACATGCGGGCTCTAAGCGCCTCGTTGGAGACTCGCTGGGGCCACCTGATGTTTTTGATGGTTCTGAGAGCCCTGCTATCATAGCCATCTATTCTTGCAGCCAGAGTCTTGTTTAAGCTGAGCCACCAGCAGACGGTGGTCGGTGTTGACTAGCTCTGCTCCTCTGTACACATGGCAGTTGGTGACAAACGACTTCCAGAGTCGAGAGATGAGGATGTGGTCCAGTGCTTTCCTGGTTCTGCCATCTGGGCTGTACCATGTCCAATGATGGATTTGTTTCCGGGGAAACCAGGTATCAGTGACACAGAGGTTGTTGTGGTGGCAGAGAAGGAGAAGGCGGTTACTATTATCGTTTGTAGTTCTGTCGACAAAGGTTGTGCTGACAGGTGAGCCGGTGGACCGACCACTGCTGGACAGAGTGGCGTTGGCATCAGTGAGGATGATGGTAATGTCGTGTGGTGGGGCTTGGCCAACAGCCTGATGGAGTTGGTCGAAGAAGGCGTCCTTCACATTTTCATCAGCAACATCAGTGGGGGCGTAGGCAACAATTACTGTCATCTTGCCATGCTGGTGGAGGAAGCGGGCAGAGAGTAATCTGTTGCCGAGAGGTGTCCAGCTGATGAGGGATTTACGGAGGGTATTTGGGATGGCAAGTGCCACACCGTAAAGTCCTGTCCATATGCATTCCCAAGCTCATAGCGCTTTGAAACTGTCTTAATAGCGTTTTCTGCACCTAAAGAGCACAATTGCATATTGGTTTGTCAAAAAATAAAAAAAAAATAACAGTGATATTGCATATTTGACAAGTATTGACGTCTAAACTTCTTTTTTTCATGATTCAGACTTTTTGAGACATTTTTATCCAATTATATCTTTTAATATTAAACATTTATATCTCGTGTCATTTTTAAATGCAATGCAATAAATGCAATGCAATAAATGTCATTGAAATGTACTTCATTCAAGTGTTCATATGCGTTTGTTAGAAAAACCACTTTCCCAAGAAAAAAATACTACTACATACTTTTCATCAAACTGCATTTTGACAGTTCTAGGTGAAAGGTCATCCAATCAGAGTGAGGTCGGATTTCAGGCCGCTAGTGTCATGTCAGTTCAGACGTAAACCTTTTTTTTTTGTGTATTGTGTGATTTCGGATCATTTATTAATACTTTATTTATTTATTTTTGAAACATAAACGGTATCCCTGTTATATGTAAAAAGAGGATTAATGGCCAATCACTGCTGTTCTATTATCAGCGAGACTATTATTTCGATTTTTCAAGATTCTGACAAAGATGGCCCGTGGAAAACCAGCGCATATCTTCGCCGCACTCAAGAACTGCCGGTGGGTCCACCGGTGCAAGGAATGACCTCTGGATTTCTGCGGACAGGGCGGACGATGGAGTTATGTGTTTAGATACGAAATAGGGGAATTGCAGCTTTATCAGCTTAAATGTGGAGAGAGACTGGGGGTCTCGAGGTGTCCTCGTTTTCCTCTAAAGACTGGGGTGTGTTAAAGAAGGTTGTCCTTGAGAATTTTGGTGAGGATGAAGGAAAATGGAGAGGGAAAGGGAGGGCCTCTCTTCTGGAGACTTTTCCCAGCACCCCGGAGGTTTCAGAGCAAAAAGTCAGGTTTATGGCTATCTGGATGACGAGAGCCTCAGGCACAGCGCACTGGTTCTACAGGGTTAGTCACTGTGTGGAGAACATGGAGAGAGAAGGGGCATGTAAAAAACCCAGAGAGTACTTTGTCCTGGATCTTTTCAGCTCGGACTGTGGTGTTTTTCATACCGTGTTGGACGTGCTGCTTGTAACGTGGAGGGAAAAGATGGGTGAGATTGACAATAAAATTACTTCACTCTTTCGCAGCTGTCGTGAGTGGAACAAAGCCCTGACCAAAGAAAAAATGAGCCGTTGTTGAATACTTGCGCACACTTGCAGGATGGATTGTATTACGAGGTGTGGGAAGGGCTCTACTTCGTTTTATGGTATAAAAGAAGACTCGACTGAGAGAGGAGAAGAGCGAAATAGAGAGTGAGAAAACTGCTGCAAGCACGTGCTCAAGAGAATCAGGCCTACCCGGCTCGTGTTGCGGGGGTTAGAAGAAGAAGACAGTATGTCCAACCATACTTCATCTCCGGAGGAGAGTTGCGCAGTTCCTTTGCCACTGACCCGGTTTTTTGCTGTGCTGCTACCTCTTATATATGCTTGTAGTTTGATTTTATTGCTGAGACGTATATGTATATAGTTTTTTCACGCATGTGTTTGATTTTATTCTATACTATTATATATTCAAATATTCAGTGTGTTTTTTGCTGCTACCTCATATATACTCTTTTTGTCGAGCTTCTGTTTTGAAAATGGGACATTACTGGAGTGTGTATTAAAAAAGTATAACAAAATGTTTGAATAAAGAATCTCACCATTCTCTGTGTGTATAAAAAAGTTGAATAAAAAGTCTGAATAAAGAATCACACCTTTCTCTCTGTGTGTATAAAAAAAGTTGAATAAAAAGTTGTAGTAACGCTGAGCCAACAGTAATATGTCTTTATTAACAATACCGGAAGACATGAAAATAAGCTGCCCAAGCTAACAACAACATTGCTTTTTTTTCTGTCGCACGTGGCTGCTCGCTCCTCACTCCCTGTGAACATGAAAATCCCCTTATAACTACCTACTGCCATCTAGTGGGTAGCTGAACCATAAATCCACTTTACTACAAGAGTCTGAATAAAGAATCTTGCCATTCTCTGTGTGTATAAAAAGAATTTGAATCCTCGCCTTTTTCTCTCTCATTTTGGCTCAACCATGTCAGAGAAGCGTGCAACGAAAAAAAGCATATTAAGATCCGCCCAACCCCGGTAGCTTCGGAGGGGTAGAACGACTGCGAAGGGCCGTGCAAGATGAAAAGGGGAAACCTCTGTCTGTGGAAAGGTTAAAAGATTTTTTTATTGCAGCAGGACGCTTATGTTCTACACAAACCAGCCAGAATACATTTTACTAGAAACAGAGTTTTTGCCCCGCGTCCTTTGAACCAATTTCAAGCCAACCTGTGTGATACACAGGCTTTATCGGATGGATACAATTATTTATTAACAGTCATAGACGTATTTTCCAAGAAAACTTATGTCAGAACTCTCAAAAGAAAAACATCCACGGAGGTAGTAAAGGCTCTAGAATCCATTTTCTCCGAATGCCAGACACCTGCAAAGTTACAGACCGACGCTGGAAAATAATTTTTTAACAAGGCTTTTGAGGGTTTGATAAAAAAACACGGCATCGTGCATTTTTCCACATACAGCGAACTCAAAGTTTCGGTGGTCAAAAGATTTAATCATACTTTAAAAGGACGAATGTGGAGATATTTCACAGCTAACAACACTTTGCAATACCTTGACGTGCTGCAGGACTTGGTGAAAAGCTACAATAACAGGTTATCACAGCAGCATTAAAATGGCGCCGGCTCAGGTGACCTTGGAGAACGATCGAGTGTTTCAGAACCTGTACGGTAAGCCACCAGTCTGGAAGGATAGATTGAAGATGGGTTTTGAGACGGGGGATCTTGTCAGGATATCAAAATTAAGAGGGGTGTTTGATAAAAAATATGAAGTTTTACAGACAAGCTTTTTTTGGTGGCCTAACGCTTCTCTTGCGACCCTCCGGGGTACAGACTGAAAGATTACGACGGAGAACTGGGCCGAGGCACCTTCTACGAGGCCGAGTTCCAAAAAGTAAAAACGGATGGCGATAAAGTCTACCACGTGGAGGAGATTCTGAAGAGGCATATGATGAGGGGCGAAAATCAGGTCTTTGTACTGTGGAAAAACTTGCCTGTGAAATTCAACAGCTGGATCAGAGAGCGCGATTTTAAAAATTTATTAAAAACGGACGATGTCTGCGAGGGCTCATCATTTCCCAGCCATGTACAGGCCGAGGCATGAGGGTTTTTACATCACCCTGCAGTTCAATGCTATCCTCAATGTTTTTAAAGATAACAAAATCTCCAGTTAAGATTGGCCCAGCATATCGATCTGGAAGGGGAATGGGAAGTCACCTTGACGGAGATTTCCTATCCTCATACGTGGTATACCGTACCCGAAGAACGAGCATACAATGAATATAAGTTTAAACCAGAAACCCCGGAGACGAAGAGCTAGGTGCGTCATCACAAATTCCTGATGGGTTTTTCCACTAACCTGGGAAAGTTCAATGAGATGGATGCTTCGTTTAGAAAAATCAACTTTGATATTTACCTGTCCTAAAACAATTATCTGAGGAAATTCTATTTCCAAGCGGACGATCAGACTCATGTGAGGTTTTACCCACCGCTTGCTTACATTATGGGCGTGAGACCCGGAGAATGGGTCGAATTCGACAGGAAGCTGGCCGATTACCCTGCTGATCTATGAGCGGGACTTTATCACATATTCTGTTACTGCAACGCCGTACGCCCTCAGCTGATAGGTTACGCTTACGCCCCACTGATGAGGGTGGTCGACGTGCGCGTAGCATACTGGGATGTAGTCACGTTGCGCTTCGACCTACCGCATTATTTACCGGCAAGCAAATGGCAAATCAAGAACATAAAGGTCGAGATAAAAACGGATCAGAACCAAGAGGTAGAATTCACTTACGGCAAGGTCATCGTGACGCTTCACTTTAGACTGAAAATATACGGTGTATAAATATATATAAAATCCATCCTTTAACGTGACCGTCATTCCATCTCAGGCCAGAGAGGATGAAGCTACATTCGAGGGTGTCAGAGAACGAATTAAAAAATAAAATGGCTCAGGTACTAGTGATGGAAGACCCTCACAAATTCATTCACTACTGCGATAATCAGGCCGGAGGCGATTTAGGAGGATTTTACGGAGCCCCTGTAATATACGGCTATGGTATCGGCTCGATATTCTCAAACCTGTTTCGTTTCGTATCTCCCCCATTTAAAAAAGAGTTTGACATTGTCAAACCCCATCTAAAAATGGCCGCCACCTGTACCGCTACAGACTTGGTCGGTAGAGTCATGGGGAAAATGTCGAGCTTCGATGATCGGAAAAAACAAGAGGGGTCAGGGGGCATCGTGGTTTTGTCGCGAAGGGTGAGGAGATGACCTCCGGGGGAGCAGCTCTCTTCCAGTTCTAATAAACGTTCGACGGGTAAGAAGAAGAAAACAGTCGGCAGAAGCGGCCACGCAAAGAGATAACCCAGAGCTCCGATATATTTTAACCAACGTAGGGGAAATTCAAACAAAAAACATGGCTCTCTTACATCAGAAATCCTCCGAGTGCACGCTGCGCAAGCTGGATGTATTTTCTGCACCTATGACTCAGCTTTCGATCGAAGATAAACTATACAACAAAATCTCCCCCATGTCCGCCATCACGGACACGGGACCCATCAAGTTTTTCATCCCCGGGGATGGGGAAAAGTATCTGGATCTGAATGACACCATGTTTCATCTCTGCATGAAAATCACCAATGCCGATGGTACGGACCTGGCCAACGTGGCAGCAGTAGGGCTCATCAATTACCCTCTGAATACGATATTCAGTCAATGTGACATCATTCTGGGGGATTGTTTAATCTCGCAATCGAGCGCCACACATCCCTACCGTGCCATGATCGAGACTCTGCTCAACATTTCACTGGATACCCTTGGGAGTCAATTCACCACCGGTCTTTTTTTACAAAGACGCGGCAGGAGCCATGGATGTAGTGATCGCCAACGGTCCTAACAGAGGATTAAACAAGAGAGCCAAATTCATTGCTAATTCTAGAGAAGTGCACCTGCTCGGCCCTCTCCACAGGGACATATTTTTCTGCCAGAGACTTTTGCTGAACTCAGTTGACCTGAGAGTCAAGCTGACACTCGTCGGCGAAGCGTTCTGTCTCATGGGAGTGCCCGACTCGGATTCCGGCCGAATGTGCTGGGAGCGTCTCTCTTTGTGAAAAAAGGTGACCGTAGTCCCTGCCGTGTGGTTAGGGCACACAGCGGCCCTGATGAAAGCCAATGTTCTCTATCCCCTCTCATGCGTCATCGTGAAAACCTATTCCATCGCAGCAAACTGTAGGATATGTAACCAGGAGTATCTATTTCTCAGAACCACTCCTAAATATGTGGTTTTAGGTATGGTGCACCACGAAGCGTTCACGGGGAGAAAAGATCTGTCCCCATTTAACTTTGTACATAATGACATAGAATACCTGGCTCTGTGTCAGGATGGCAGGCAGATCCCCACCAAGGCTTTCCAGCCCCAATTTAACAACAGACAATCCATCAGAGTGTTTTACAACATGTTCATGGCTACCGAGAGACATCTGAATGATTTACCTCTGAGTATTAACCGTGGAGAATTTAACGAAGGAAACGCCCTATCGAGCGGTACGTCGTATCGAGCGGTAATTTGAGACTCAAAGTGCCTTTACCGAATACCACTACTCTTATTGTCTACGCTTGTTACGATTCTATTCTAGAGATTGCCTCTAAAAGACAGGTGTTGGTGGATTATTACTAAACATGGACAATCTTCAGCTAGAGTGTCTTTTGCAGCATCTTCCGAGGAACGTATTTCGTGGCATGTGGGCTTCCGACCACCTACCCTATCTGAATCTGGCCTTTAGACCTCCCGCCTACTTCGTGGTCAACACGCACCCTGCCCACATGCCCGGCGAGAATTGGTTAGCATTAACCCTGGAAAAGGGGGGTGAAGCCACATTTTTTGACTCTTATGGATTTCCCCCGGACTTTGCGCATTACCCTTTGGAAAAACGGTCCGAAAACATCAAGCACCACAGCGCTCAATTACAACAGTCTATGTCTACCGTATGTGGTCATCACTGTGTCTATTATCTTTACCACCAAGCCAGAGGCTTATCTTTTGACCAAGTATTGTCTTTGTACAATGAGGAGGACTTGATAAAAATGATCTTATGGTGTATGATTTTGTGAAAAAATGTGGGGTTAAAAACAAAAGCGGTTACTGTGGGGGATAGGGTTGTTGTTCTTTATCTGCTTATGAATACAAGTTGTGAGAAATGAAAGACTGTAATAATTCAATTAATTAAACTCTTTATTGATGAAATAATTGTCTCAGACATTTATTATTATTGCGAATACTCGATCCATCGAGGGGACGGAACGGTTCGTTTATCGCTCCCGAGCTTCTTAGAGGTGAGATGTGCCAAGGGTGTGATCCAACGTGGGGATAACGATGCAGAGCTGCTTTTAGGATGTGATTTTAAACCGGTAATGGTGCCCTCCTTCAGGGAGTGGTATTGTTCGCGAGCGTGTGGGTTATTTACTGAAGATAAAGGGACGTCAGTTCTGATAGAATATTCAGAAATTGCGTCCAACTGGTGGGAGGGGGTGATTTTTTCTTATAGGAGAGAGAAAGATGTTTGAATAAATCGACCCTTTAGCCATCTCACCCTTATAAACAAATTCCCCTTTTGAATTCCAACCCCCTCCGTTCTCCTTTAATTTCTCGACGATGTACGTGGCGTTCTTGCGACCCCGAAGGGTAGGCTTTTCAAAACCTCATTGCCCATACGGTCTAAATCAACCCTGTCGGACGCATGCACATCTCGAGCGGGTTCGCTCCCGTAACGTCAGAGTGACTCTACGGTCATCTTGCCGATCCTGCTTCAGCAACGTCAAATATCTCTGCAACAAAGCATCGTATTTTTTCATTTTTCATCAGCCCCGGTTCGTTTAACACCTACCTCATTTTTATCGCTCAAATCATCTTTGGCCGTTTCTCTGACCATACGTCGAGTCAGTCCGCTTAACCGATGGGGTGAGACGAGAAACATTTTCCGAGCTTTCTTCAAAGTCTACTAGAAAGCCCTCTGATAAGATTCCCGATCAGAGGTATGACGGTCAAGAGCAAAGGTAGAAGAAACCCACCAGTCTGTTTCTTCAGAACCCTATGTTTCCTCTTTAAACAGGTTTTTTCATCCGCCAACATCCTGATAATTTTTCTCCATTTTTTGAGTTTTTTTGTGTGAAGGGGTTAAGGGGATGTTACCCTTGTGAAGGTTTAAAGAGATCTCGCACACGGATCTGATGAAGTCAGGAGAGCAGTGTTTGAGAATCTCTTTATGTTTCCGGGGAGTGGCGTGGTACAGAGCCTTTTTATATCACCCGTCAGGACATTTTTGGGAAGTACACGGTCGAGTGCTGGCGAGGAAGCAGACCGCTCCTCAACCTGTATCTGTCTGGGCACCCCAGGGTGAGGTCAATGATTAAAAAGCCGTTAGGATCTCTGGTAGCATCTTTGAAACATTCCAAGAAATAACCATTTTGCAAGGGAAAGATTTGATGGGCTAATACGCTCACCTGTAGTTTATCCCGAGGGTTTTTTAACAATACCAGAAAATTACTGTTCAGGCTAATCGTGTTTACCTCGCTGAAACACGTTTTAAGTCAGCATCATGACGCTCATGCTTCTGTGGTGTCTGTACTGAGTGAAAATTTTAACCACTTCAGGATGTTCAGATGCTTGAAAGATAATATCATCCAGAATGATCAAATGGTTTAAGTCCTGAGTCCTGAGGATTTAATCTTCGAAAGAATCAGGAAGCCCTTTGACAACTTTTATCTTTTTATTCATCTTTTGCAATTCATCATACATAGTCTGGTAAGAAGAAGAAAAAAAATCCCTATCAAAATCTTGTACGCATAGGTATATAAAGAAGAAATGTAATCTAAATACACTGCTCAAAAAAATTAAAGGAACACTTTTTAATCAGAGTATAGCATCAAGTCAGTTAAACTCCTGGG
>JAKKZN010000022.1:9309161-9320358 GCA_033441825.1 Pangasius elongatus | reverse complement strand
GAAGACAAGACTGAAGGCAGAAAGACCCACAAACAAGCAGCAACTGAAGGTGGCTGCAGTGAAGGCCTGGCAAAGCAACTCCATGGAGGAAACTTTGTATTTGTATTTGAATTTAAGTTTTGAGAACATGGGCTCCAGACTTCAGACAGTCACTGACTGCAAAAGATTTTCATCCAAGTATTAAAATTATGGTTATATTTACAATTATGTCACTTTGTCCAAATACCTCTGAGCCTCTGAAAATGGCTGTAATTCATAAACAGTAAATGCCATATTTTTGTGGAACCTCTTAAAATACAGCTGAAAGTCTACACTTTGATCACATCTTGATTGTTTTATTTCAAATCCATTGTGGTGGTGTATAAAGGCAAGCATTGGGCATAGCCACTACAACCTTTTCGAAAAGAAAGAAAGCACTGGTGTACTAGCAAACAGACATTGAACTGGTTGGCCAAAGAAAACAACAGCAATGGAGATGACAGTAACATTGTGAGAGTTGTGAAGAAAACCCCAAAAACAACAGTCAGTAACATCACCAACAAACTCCACAGGGCAGGGCTGTTATTAGCAGTCATGTCATAAAGTAAAGTGAAGGTATCACAATCCACCATTTAAAGAACACTTTAAGAGCAGAAATATAGAGGCCATACCACAAGATGCAAACCACTCATCAGCAATAAGAATTCAAAGGCCAGATTTTGCAAATACAATACAGAAATGAGCCACAAAATTTCTGGAATCAAGATTAACCTCAACTAAAGTGATAGAAAGGCCAAAGTGTGGAGAAAGAAAGGATCTGCTCTTGATCCAAAATATGAACTCATCAGTCAAGCATGGTGGAGGTAGTGTCATAGCTTGGGCTTGCATGGCTGCTTTTGGAACAGGCTCACTAATCTTTGTTGATGATGTACCTCATGATGGTGGCAGCAGAATGAATTCAGAAGTCTACAGAAACATTCTGTTTGCCAATTTACAAAAAAATGCATCCAATCTAATTGGGAGGAACTTCATCAAGCAGCAAGACAATGACCCAAAACACACTGCCAACACAACAAAGGACTTAAAAATCTCATATTCATCTTTTGATCTCAAATCCAAATGTCTTCAGGGTACAGCAAAAAAAAAAAAAAAAAAGAAATTTGGCCTTTTGAAAATTCTAAAACGAAAACAATTTAAACTATTCAGTATTCAAGATGCACAATTTCTAGGTCACTATTTAAATTTAAGCAAAATTTTGATATTGGCCATTGTAGAACCCTGGAGTGGGAGAGGAAGTCTCAGGAGACAGGTGGAATTTTAGCAGAGCTCTGGGCTCAAGTTTATTCAGTCTGCACTTTTTGGTCCACTTTCAACAAACACAACAAAATCAAAATGCTCAGTGGAAACTGGTCTGTCCTGGACTTGCAGCTTTCTCTCCATCAAGTCCAAGTTCACTCTTCTTGCCATGTGTATGTTTGCATGTGTGTGTGTGTCGCCAGTTCTGCCAAGCGGTCTCACACACTCTCTCTCTCTCTTGCCTGTTACGGGGGAAAAATGAAAGCAAAAGAGACACAAATAACTCCCCTTATGGTGGGAGACGTAATCTGCCACAACCATCTGCTCTCTGACCTGTAGACCACCTCGAATTTGGCATCCTTCATGCAGTGGAGCCACTGGAGTGGGATATGATTGGAACAGAGGGGGAAAGTGTGCCCCAGTAGGTAGTATCAGAGGGTGAGGACCGCCCACTTGATGGCCAGATACTCTTTCTCGATATTGCTGTTCTTTGTATCCCTCACTGAGAGCTTCTGTCTGATGTACAGCAATGGGTGCTCCTCCCACTCCACCACCTTGGGGACAAAATGGCCCCAGGGAAAGAAAGGTCAGTCAAACGCAACAGTGGGCCCTCACACAAAACTGCTTTTATCTGGCAGAAAGCCTGCTCGCATAGTTCCATCCACTGGACCAGACCTTGCATTTCGTTATTTGTTAGGTCAGTCAGAGGGCTGGTGACATCTGAAAAATTAGGTACAAACCTTCAATAATAGCCAGCCAGCCTCAGGAACTGCTTGCCCCCTTTTTGGTCTTGGGTCTCAGGCAGGCTGCAATCACTGCTGTCTTATCAATTTGGGGATGCACCTGCCCATGGCCCAAGTGGAAGGCCAGATACCGTACTTACACCTGCCCAGTTGCACACTTCTTTGGGTTATCCATAAGTCCTGCCAGTTTCAAGGATCTCAGAACAGTCCTCAGATATTGTAAATGCTGCTGCCAATCATTACTATAAATGATTATGTAATCTAAGTAAGCAGTGGCATATGCATTGCGCGGGTGGAGCATTCTGTACATTAGACATTGAAACATTGCTGGGGCTCCAAACAACCCAAAGAGAAGGGTGACAAACTGGTGTAACCAAAAAGACAGATGTTTTTTTCACAAGATATTGGAGTCAAGAGAATCTGCAAATACCCCTTGTTATGAAAGCGAGTTGTGCCTAATTGATCGTGCGGGTCATCAACGCGAAGCATCAAATATGTGTCAAATTTAGACAATGAATTGACTTTTCTAAAGTCCACACAAAAATGGACCAACCCATATACAGCAGGGATTGACGTTCTTGTGCCTGTTGCAAATTCTCCTGTGTTAAATGGCCCAACTTGTAGAGTTTTGCTCTCAGGTCAAGAATGTACTGAATTTTGTGCTCCTGTGCACCTTTCTAATGGCCTGATGAGGTCCATGTCAATTTTTTTGAAGGGAACCTCAATTAAGGGTAATTGGTGCAATAGCAATTTTGGGGTGGCTGGTGGATTCACCAGCTGACATTTGCAACATGCTGCACACCACCTGGGAACATCGCCGCAAACACTCAGCCATTAGATGGTTTAGTGTCTTATCCTGCCCTACGTGCCCCGCCATCAGATTATGATGAGCCATGGTTGGAGGGGTGGAGTCCTCCCAACCCTCCCTGTTCCCCTAAGCTGATGTTGAAGGCCCTGGAACTGCCTCCCCAGCCAACACTGTGCACATCCCAGACCATGCCTCGCTACTGCAGGACCCATCCACAAACATGTTCCATGCTAATGCCTGAAACCCTGGCCAAGAATTATTGCCCCTGGGGTTCAGTACTGACTGGCATAAGCAGATATTTTTGAACATTCCTGTGTACACACCTCACCTTCACCAATTCTGCCTTCCCCAATGCCCTGCATTGAATCAGGCTTTGATGGACGGTGGTCTGGTTACACCCTGAGTCCACCAAGGCCTGATGTGTACTCACTGACACACGGTATTTTCTTGCTCGACCAGGTTAGGCTTACGGTGTCTCAGGGATCTGAATCAGTATTCCTGCTTCTATTAAGGAATGCTGATTCTGGAAATGCCAGGCTTCACTGCCGCAGACTTGCCCGGGTGGGTGTGGAAGGTTCTACCTGTGCAGAGTTGAAGGAGCAGGGGAGGAACAATGGGGAGAAAACCAGGTTATGGCGGCCAGTTTTGGAGCCCCCACACCTCAGTTCCGGGGAGCTGGGACCAGGGTAGGAGTAGGACAGAGAGAGAGAGGGAGAGAGTCAGGGAAAACGAGAGACGCCTGGACCAGTGGTCTCCGCCAAGTGATCCTCTGCCAGCTGCACTGCTTCCTCCAGGGATGGACCCACTCTGTTCTCTTGACGCTGGAAAACTCACGCTGTGTCCGTCGTGGCATCTGCTGTGGTGAGCTGGGCTTCTCCGAATGCAAGGGGAGGAGTCGCAGAACTCAATTCTCCTCCAGCCACAGCTGCCACATGCTCGAGGAGCACCAGGAAGGTCTCCATTTCGTCCCTGGAGGCCATCTTCTGGAGCATCATGTGTGGCTTTTTGGCAGGGGACAAAGATGGAGGTGTGCTGGGCTGCAGTAGCTTCTGGAGTGCCCGCTGGCTCTCGGCCTGCTCCTGTGCAAGGGCTTCAAAGTGCAGCTGCTGCTTGTGGTGTAGGTTGAGGAGCACTTGATGTTGGTTTTGGTGGAGGATGGCGAGGGACTTGATGATCTCAGCTAGCAGGGAGGCTTCCATGGCAGTGTCAGAGTCTATGTAAGATCCAGGGGTTTCGGCCCCACTGTAGAACCCCGTTGTGGGAGAATGTAGAGGAAGACACGCAAAACTGCGGAATTTTAGCAGAGCACCGGGCTCATTTTATTCAGTCTGCGCTTTTCAGTGCACTTTCAACACTTTTGTCCACAGCTGATGCTCGACTATGCCCCCACCACCACAACCATGTTAACTCTTTTGTATAAAAAGGTCAGATTTTCCCTGAGACTTATCCCTTCCACTGAAGCATGTGTTCAGATGACATGCTGATGGATTTGATCTAACATGAATCATCAGGTTTTACACAAACTTGGAGTCTCTCAGCTCGAGGGCACACTGTCAATAAATAAAAAAAGTGGAAAGACCAAGAACTAAGAAACTCTTAAATTCATGTAAATATTTTTAAGATTCTACATTACTCTCAAGTTGTTGTTGATGATATCATTTGCAGTGAAAACCTTTTCTGTCAATTTGAAAAAGAATGTCAAACTGAAGCATTTTCACTAGTGGTCTCAGACTTTTGGACCCCACACACATACAGAAGAAATTATTATATTTACCTCATAAACTATTTTCGCAGCTCTTAATAACTATGTATTATCTTACATATAGTGCAACTCTTAATTATCTCAGCTGGTTTTATCCTAACCTGATTAATATTATCCAGAGCTGACAGGCTACCTCTACAGCTGTAACCTATTATACATTAGTAACTCTTTATTAAAGAATTATAAGTTTGCGGTGGGAAATATATAATGCTCAGGCTCATCCACATCTCTCTCTAGTCTTATTACCTGAGGTAATTTTAACACTCGTGGCATTTAAATTGTTCACTGTTCACACATATATCAGTAGTGTGATAATTCATCCAAACATTACATCATTCAAACATTTTAATACTTCAACACATTGCTGACATTTTTACAGCTGGTATCTGATCACAAACTGATTTGATGAAATGATTATCATTGTCTATTTTGCTTGTAGCTACCTACATCACATCACAACATTACAAGCAAAGCCTGACCATCACTGCATGAGAAAAACACACTATCCAAATTTAGGTAGACTGACCATTCTTGCCACCATATTTGTTAAACTGGTTCCTTACTCAATGGGATCTTTCTAGAAAGTCTAGGCAGGATTATAATTTAAAGAAAAAACAGATTTTTCAATATTCTTGGTTGTTTGCAAGAATGTACCCACAGTGACATCTGAGAGGTTTATTCAGACTGCCACACAATTATTAAATCAGCAAAGCACTGACAAATATATTGTGCCTGGTCATTAAAATTATTAATTTCCATTTATCCTGATAAATGCACATTGAGTACATCTTCAACGAGCAGGGCAGCGGATCCTCCACGTCATGCTACCTCATTACACACAGCTGAGAGTCAAATACACATTTCACCATTCACACTAACAAACAGCTCAGATACTAAGAAGAGGTTTCTATAAAAACACTAATTAAATTACACTGTTGAAGTAATAGCATTACCTGCATTACAAAAAAAGCATAAAACAGTTCATAGATGCAAGCTGACTCTCAATGTTCATCTAAAAGAGCTTCTTCCTTTGACAATGACATATTGCTAGGTCAAATACTACCCAAAAAAGTTATTTTAAATTGAAACAATCTACACAAGTAAGGACAACGAAATGAAAATTCACACCCACACTTTTTTAATATAATGTTCAGTATTTTTGTCGCAAAAAGCTCAGATTTAACTGATGAGAAAGAGAAACATGGTGAAGATGTTTAGAGGTGGGCAATCATCACTGAATTTTGATGGAAGATTACAGAAAACAGCTTTGTCTTTTTAGTGCTTGATACTGATGATCTGAGTACAATACATTAACAATTCATTTTAGGCTGTCTTTAAGCAGTTTGTGATTACTAAAGTTTTCCCATGGCTCAGTGCACACACACACACACACACACACACACACACACACACACACACACACACACACACACACACACACACACACACCTGTAGCTCGGACTGCTGCACTTGAGCAGCTGCAGTAGCCACCTGATCCTCCAGGAAGGCCAGCTCTGTTTCAGTAGTGGAACTGCTGATGCTGCGAACGCAGTCCTCCAGGTCACTCAGTGCCCCCTCCAGGCCATACACAGTACCTGCAGCCAAATACACCTACACACACACACACACACACACACACGAATGGCCAATGAATCAGATTTACACTTGTACTTTGTACTTGATGGCTTGCTTGCACACATTCCATTTCACACAGAAAAAGTTGCAATAAACTCTAGAATTAATTTAGATTTTTCAATTTTTTATTCATTATATTAATTAGACTGTCAACTAACTACATTTTATTGTAAAAAAAATTTGAAAAAGAAAACTACTAAAAATAGGTGTTTTTTTTTTTTTTAACAAATTCACACCACCTGCACTTTCTGTTCTATATAAAATCTAACAGCAAATTTTGTTTATTATTTGTTTATAACATCACATGAAATGTTTTAATTACTATAAGAATAATAAACTTGTTTTGATAAAACATGAAGATGATAGGGTGGACAAGGACATAACTTGCATTTCAATACAGCATATTTGAAACATGAGGAAACACTTGTTATGAATGGCATTTCATGAGAAAATTTCAATCACACTGTGTTTTTAGAGTTATTTAGCACAATGAAAAAAAAAATTAAGAAGATGCCAGTAACTTAAACAAAACTGAACTAATAATCAAAAAGAAAAACAATTCTCTATATTCTCCATCCAAAATACTTGGTTCTCGATTTCAGCATTTAGAAAGATACTATTAATATGATTAACAAACACAAGAAAAGAAAAACTCATATTTGTCATGTTATTTGCACTGCACCATAATTGCTCCTATACCAGACTTTCAAAAGTTCTTTAAAACAACTTTAATGATTTAGGAAGATGCCAGTCACTTCACTGTACAACAGAAATATGAAGAGAATGCCTGTTCAGTGCTCATGGGTCTCGGCTTAGGAATGACATTTTAGTTTCTAAAAATAATATATATTTCAAGACAATTTAACAGTGGGTGTGAACAGCTCGGAATTTAATGGACATATAAAGTATTGTGTGTGTATATGTGTGTTATTTTATACAGTATATGTGTATATGTGAGTGCATGTTTTATTTTAATAACATGGATTACATAATTACATTATTTAATTACAGTCACTAGCATGTATTACATCACATATTTATATTGCTTTAAAAAAAAAAAAATAAAGCATACATATGTCCACCCTGACAGAGAAGGATACATGACAGGGTGGACAATGACTGTCTGGCAATTTTTTGAAAATTATTCTGCTGTATAGAAATCAGGATGTAGATTTAGATCCTTAATGAGGCGATGGTGGTGATAAAAACTCCCTGAGACGACATGAGGAAGAAACATTAAGAGGAACCAGACTCAAAAGGAAACCCATCCTCTTCTAGGTGACACCGGATACTGTGATTATATATCATTACTTTTCTATAATAAAGTGTGTTGAAAGGATGTTCAGCATGAACATCATAATCTTTATGATTATAACAGCAGTTCTTACTTCCCTAGGTAAGTGTATAGTATCCAGGTAAGATTATCCACTGAAGAAAGGTTGAGATTTGTGCTCAAACTGGTTCCCCTTCAGGAACTCGTGCTGCGTCGAAACGCTATGGGAACACCTTCAGCGTGACCGTGCTCTGAATCAAATGTGTAATGTGGGTGACGGAATGAGCCGGAAGCATAAAAGCTCGAGCGGCAAGCGTCGCGCTAGCTTTCTGCTTTCAGCAAGCGCTCTGTGTCTATTGTTTGTCAGATTGTTTGTCTTTCTGTGTTCTTTGTCGGAGGCATGCCAAAGGCCAAGGACAAAGTTAAACATTTGGGCAAGGGCGGGCAGCGTTTTAGACTTTATGCATTGTCTGCTTGGGAGCGGAGCACGCTGAGTCGGCTCTCGAGGGAGCCGGCTGCTCGCATTGCGAGCATTTGCCGCTGCGCGTGCTCCGCTCCCGTAAGGCTCTCTTTGAGGGGGGAGCCTTCACTCGCGTGCCTCACGGTGCCGGCCCCGCTTCTGCCGAGGCAGAGCGGCAGTTACGCTCGTGGGGCTCGCAGATGGATCTGGTGGAGGGAATGGAGACGGGCCAGTCCCTTTCTCCTTCCTCACCCACCAGATCCACAATCCACTCTCTGGGTTCGGAAGCACGCTTTGCGGTTTCTTCCCCCTGGGGAGTGGACTCGGCGCTCCGCTTGTCTTCCTCCGAGGAGGTTGACATAGAGAGCGTCGACCCTGAGTCTAAGCAGCGTTCTCTCCAATATGAGGAGCTTCTGGAGGTGGTTACGCGGGCCGTCGCTAAGCTTAACATTCACTGGCCCACTGATATCCAGGTTGAACTGCAGGGGTCCAAGTTAGATAAGCGATTCCTGCGCAGTAGGCCGCCACCTCCACGCCGGAGCCTACCTTTTTTCCCGGACCTCCACACTGAGGTTTCAAGGTCATGGAGGAAGCCGTTTTTGGCCTGTTTGTTCAACTCCTCCTCCCACTATGCTAATGTAAGGGGGTTGGACCATGCAGGCTACAGGGCGATGCCCAGGGTTGAACAGACGCTTGCAAGCTATCTGTCCCCTGGTGCTGCATCGTCCCTGAAGGCTCCGACGCTGCCCACCAAGCCGCTGCGGTCCACCTCAGCACTGGTGGGCAAGGCGTACGCAGCAGCAGGTCAGGCTGGTGCGTGTCTGCACACCATGGTGGTGTTACAGGCGTACCAGGCCGACCTGCTTAAGGAGCTAGATGAGCACGGGGAGATGCCATCTGAAAGTATATCTGAGCTCAGACAGACCGCTGATTTATTCCTCCGCACCACCAAGGAGACCGCCCGTGCTATTGGTCGATCTATGGCTGTCCTGGTGGCTGCGGAGAGGCAACTTTGGCTCACCTTGTCTGACATGAAAGAGAAGGACAAGGTCATGCTTATGGACGCCCCGCTTTAGCCCTCGGGCCTGTTCGGTGACGCTGTCGACTCCGTCGTCGACAGGTACCAACAGGCTCGCACTCAGGCGGCGTTCCATCGGTTTCTCCCCCATCGCTCTCTGGCTCGCGGGGCTGCTGCCTCCGTGTACGGCCTCCTCCCATAGAGAGGCCCAAAAACAGAGCGTCGCCTCCCGTGCTCCCCTGAGACGGGAGCGGGAGTCTCGACGGCGCTCCGCGCCCGGCCCCTCTAATGTGAAGACGGACCTGAGGGCCGTCATTCTATCTAGGAGGGCCGCGGCTAAGAAGTCCTGACGCGCTGAGCTCAGGACCTTCGAGGGCGGGCCCCTCTGGGGCGGTACGGCGTGCACCCCATTTCACGGTGCCCGGCTCGCCTCGGTGCCCTCGGGAGGCCGGTCTGTCACCCCTGCCACCCATGGTGTTTCAGGGCACAGTGGTCTCTGGCGAGCGTCTCTCCCGGTTCTCACCCGGCAATGCTCCGGATCTGGGAGGCTCGCGGCCTCGTGGGAGGTCTCTGCAGCTAGTTTGGTCGCTCCCTGTCGGTTCGCCAATCCTGGGCGCCGGGCTAGCCGCTCCCATTATACCAGAGGTCAGTCTCGAGAGGCTGATCCCCTTAGCGAGCTTTCTGGCAGCGTGGAAACTTCTGCCGAACATGTGTCAGTGGGTCCTGCGTACCGTAGAGAGAGGCTACTGAATTCAGTGCGGCTTTCCTCCGCCTCCTGGGCCCCGAGCAGGCTCTGGTGATGGAACAGGAAGTGCGCACTCTCCTGAGGAAGGAGGCCTCGTGACAGAGAGTCCGGGTTTTACAGCCGGTACTTTATTGTTCCAAAGAAGGGTGGAGGGCTGCGTCCCATTTTGGACTTGCAGCGGTTGAACCTCTCAGTCGCTCGACTGAAGTTCAGGATGCTCACGGTTTCTCAGGTCGTGTCTCAGATCAGGTCCAAGGACTGGTTTGTCTCGATCGACCTAAAAGATGCGTATTTCCACATCTCCATCCTTCCCCAACACAGGAAGTTCCTGAGGTTCGCTTTCGGGGGCGAAGCTTACCAGTACTGGGTTCTTCCTTTCGGCCTAGCACTCTCACCCCGCACCTTCACGAAGTGTGTGGATGCTGCTCTGGCTCCTATGCGACTCCAGGGCATCCGCATCGTAAATTATATCGACGATTGGTTGATATTAGCTCGATCGGAGCAGTTGGCGGTTCGGCATCGAGATGTCATTCTCGCCCACATGAGGGAGCTGGGGTTAAGACTAAACGCCAGGAAAAGTGTGCTTTCTCCAGTTCAGAGAACCACTTACCTGGGCGTAGTGTGGGATTCGACCACGATGCAGGCACGCTTGTCTCCTGCTCGGATAGAGTCGATCCGCGCGGCGGTCGCAAGAGTGAAGGAGGGCCGGTCACTCACTGTCAAGCAGTTCCAGGTACTGCTGGGGTTGATGGCGGCGGCTTCCATCATAATACCCTTCGGCCTCTTACATATGAGGCCCTTACAGTGGTGGCTCAGGACCAGGGGGTTCTCCCTGAGGGGAGACCCGCTCCGTACGTTCAGAGTCACGAGGCGATACCTGCGTGCTCTGGACATATGGAGGGAACCTGGCTTTTTGTCTCAAGTCCCGGTGCTGGGAGCTCCTGGTCACTGCGTAACGCTAGCGATGGATGCGTCACTCACCGGCTGGGGAGCGGTCATGGGTGGCCGCTCTGCCTGTGGTCTGTGGAGCAGCCGCCATCTCACTTGGCACATCAACTGCCTGGAGACGCTGGCCGTGTTTCTGGCATTGAAACACTTCCTCCTGGACCTGAGAGGATGCCACGTGTTGGTGCGCACCAACACCATGGCAGTGGTCTCTTACATCAACCACCAGGGAGGTCTGCGCTCGCGCCCCCTTTACAGGCTGGCGTGCCAGATCCTTCTGTGGTCTCAGGGGAATCTCCTCTCCTTGAGAGCAGTCTACATCCCTGGCCATCTCAATGTCCGAGCAGATGCCCTGTCGAGGCAGGGCCCTTGGCCCAGGGAATGGAGACTCCACCCCGAGGTGGTGGAGCAAATATGGTATTTATTTGGTCGAGCCCAGGTGGATCTGCTTGCAATGCAGGAGACGTCGCACTGTCCCCTTTGGTTCTCTCTAGCTCATCCAGCTCCCCTGGGACTGGATGCTATGGTACAGA
>JAKKZN010000022.1:9281944-9292460 GCA_033441825.1 Pangasius elongatus | reverse complement strand
GAAAGCTGCTTCAGCCTCATCCCCTGCACTCCCTTCCTCATCATCCTCTTCATCTGTTTCCCTCCGTTCCTCTTCTTGCCCCTTCCACCTTGCTTGTGCTCTTGTTAGCCTCGGTGGCTGTGGTGTTGACTGGGCTAGTGGGTGTCTTCCCCGTGGTGCTTTACTTCCCCTTTGTTCTGCAGCCAACAATGAGTGGCTTGCTCTGTCTAGATGCACCCTGCTCTCCTCCAGCAGCTATTGGCATAGTTTCAATTTCTTGTCGCTCCCCATGCTTTGCCTTGGGCTGAGCATAACTCCTTCTTCGTGAACTTCCTTCATTCTGTTCACCTCCTCATGCAGCTTGTGACATGTACCTGCTATTTCTTCTGTCTTGTTCCACTTTCCTCACTGTGTTTCGCCCACTTCCTCTTCCATTTCTCTCACTTTCCTCTGGACATTTTCTGCTGCCTGCTTTTCTTCCTCTCGTTCCTCCAGGTGGACCGCCAATTCCTTCTGTAGGTTAAGTAATTCCTCTTTCAGGCGATCAGTCTGCCACGGAACCAGCAGGGTCATCTTCAGGGTGCCGCTGACACAGACTTCTTCGTCTGTTCCCTGTTCCTCATGGGGTTCCCTGTTTTTTCCAGTTTCTGCGGAGGGGGTTGGGGACGTTTCCTCTTCTCTCTTTGACTGGCGTATCACATCTAAGACTTCGGGACATGATGTAGCCTTTTTTCTCACTGCCCCATTCTGCGCCCATGGGACGTATTCCCCTCCCATCGTGCATCTCCGTTCTGTGTATGCATCTGGCTCTAGTTCTCCTCGCTCCCTCTCCCACTCCTCTGGGTTAATATCCAATTCATAGTCCCATTCCAGGCCAGTTTCATGCTTAGTCTTTGATTTCAGACCCCCCTTCTCGCTTTTAGACATAGTGTCTCTATTGGAACCATCTTCTTCTGACAATCCAGGTTGCACTGTTCCTTCGAATCGTCCGCCCATTATTTCCAACTGTACATCCCGAAACTCTCTTACTTCCTTGAGTTGTGGATATATTCCTGCCACCTTGGGGGAGTGGCGCGGTCCACTGTAGGGCAGTGGTCTGATCTGCTCCCCATGTTCTTCGAATGGTGGGGATGTTCCCTTCACTGCCTCTGTCCCTTTCATCCTCTTCTCCATTTCTCTCCTTGCCTTCTCTTTCTCCCTGCGCTCTCTCTCAATCTTCCCTTCCTGTCTAAACCATTCCACTATTTCTATCTTTTTCTTCAACTTTTCCTCCCCTTCTTTTTTTATTTCCCCCCAACATTCCAGTCTGTCCTTCATTTTGTTACATTTCTCCTCATCAAATGTCCCTTCTTCTGGCCATTGCAACTCTCCCCTTGTCCGGTCCTTCCATTTTTTCATATACTTTTTGATGTCTTTCTCTGCTTCCTTCTGTTTTAAAATGATCACTCCCACGGGTGTAATTGTGGCTTTTTCCATGCTCATGTTTAACCTTGTTTGCCTCACTACGGTAAGATAATTATAATAATTATTAATTATAATTATAGTATTTTAGATTCCAGTTTGTGTAGTTCCACTTTTATTCTGTTTATATTATCTACATATATTGTTTATATTTATTATTATTAATAATTATCTTTTGTTATTATTATTATCTGTAATAATGTTTAATCTTGTTAAAAGAATTTTCCTTTTTTTCCCCCTTTTCCCCCAATTCACTTCCAATAGGTCAGTTTTATCTACTAAAATAACTGAAAATAACTAAAAATCACTGTACCATGTTCCCAATACACCACTCTTGGTTTAACTACTGTCAATCCAGAACAATAATCAGCCTGTTTAAACGCTCTACAAACAACTCAATTACACGTTCATCATCTTCATCATATTCACATTATTTAAAATCAGACAAAAAAAAAAAAAAAAAAAAGAGAGAAATACTGTTTTAACATCAGCCAAATAAAATAAAATTGTTTTCTACTAGGGCACAATGCTGGGCTCAAAATTCAATAGTCCCCAAATTATTCAATTCTCTCATATTATTTTTCTTCAGGAAACGCACATTGCAATGTGTCTAACTATATCTAAACCATAAAATAATCACCCACAACTTAAACCAACAGTCTTGTTCTAATGGATCCCATCCCCGTATTTATGTCTTATTATTTAATTATTCTATATGTAGGTCCTGTAAATACAACCACGCATGTTTATTTAAATTCTGCACTTACACTTTTCCTTACTATGCACTCTGTAAAACCATCTACTACCTCTTCACAATAATAATTATATGTATATGTGAAAATATGATACTTACCTCTTTTGTTTTCCTTCAAATATCAAATACACATTCCATCAATCAATCCATAATCCAATTCACACATCGTGTACATCAATCCACGCTTCATCATCTACTTCTATTCCAAATTCTTTCACCAAAATCCCTCCAATCACTCACTAACAATTCAATATAATAACAATATAATTATTGCCTCTGCAATAATGTCTATATTTTATACATACATAAAACGTGTACCTTCTCCGATCCAGTACAACACAATAAAATGCAACACAATAACACTCTTGCGTCCCACAGCCTTTGTGATGACGCACCAATAAATGATACAAAACTATCGGGTCTCACCCTGCCCAAGACAGATAAATATGCAGTGACGCTCCGATTCACTCTTTTCCAAGACTTGGGTCCCACCCTGCACCTAACCTATGTGCAGTGACTCTCTGATTTATATATACATAAATACTTGGGTCCCACCCTGTACCTAATTTATACCCTCGTGGGACTGTTTTCCCATAGGTCACAGATATAAATTTAATACAGACTTTTGAATATAACAGGCGTCTGCTTACCTTTTTAAATTTGGTTGCTGGCATCTGTAACCTTTGGTTATGCAGTCCCAGTTCAGGTTTCAACTGCCCATTGACCTGTCAAGCCCCACGTTGGGCGCCAATTAAATATGTCGGAACTCAGAATCCCCGTCTGAGTGGACAGATTCCCGGGTGGATCAACTTATTTTCCAATTACCTATATTTTCACTTTTCTTCTAACTTAATCAAATAAAATCAATGAAGAATCTTCAGACGTTGGATGAGAAGAAGCAAACTTCTTTATTGCAGAAACAACACATCGATTCCAATGAGCTCAGGGAAGACGATGGTGACACAACAATCTCATGCAGGAGAGTTGAGTGCCCCGAGCATCCCAAAAATCCCCTCTATATATACCCAGGCGTCTGCCAACGCCTCTTTCTTTAGTTTGCCTATGTCAGCAATTCTCCATTATTTTCAGTCTAAACTCTCATATTCCCCTATCCTTATTTGCTTACTGTTTTCCCCTTATTTTCCCACTGCTCAGCTACTCCTTGAGATTCCATTGCTGACCTCTCTTTCTCTTCTTCCCAGTTTATTATCCCTCATTTACCTTAAAACTTTACCTTAGTTTTAAGTTAAAAGCATTTACTTCCGTGTTTCTCCCCTCTTCACTTCTGGTGCTCACTTTGCTCAGATCATTTCGTGGATTTATTCACCGCATCACTCGTGTAAGTTTCCTGCTTTTTATTCTTTTTTACTAAGGTTAAAATGTAACAAAAGCAAAATAAAAATGACTCTACATTTAAGCGATCTCTATCCTGTATTACTTGTTCATATACTCTCTATTTTAAACTGTGTGCGCTTGTATACTTTAAAGTCACAGATAATTTTAAGCCTGTGCATCGCTGAAAGCACTATGTACTCCAAAGCTGTTACTTTCGTTTTACATGTTGAGCTCTGAGCTAAGTGGGCCCTGTCTTTTTGTCGTTTTTTTTTTTACTTCAGCTCGCCGACCCCACAGAGACACTGAAAGGGAACTTAGGCGCACTTTACGCCAGTGCCGCTACTTTCAACTCTCGGTTCTCGAATTTACCCAAGCAAATTTACCTCTTGACGTCTAATACTCATATCATGCTTCCTATGGCTTCTCGCAGCGCGGCTGCTCTCACTGCAGCTCAACAGTTGACAGCATGACTGGAAGCTCTTGAGTCCACTCCGGTTCCATCTATTTCTCCTAATCAACACTCTCCTACGGGGCTTAATCTTTCTCCTTTCCCTTCTGATCTTATCATTTTTGACTGAAGCATGATGTTATAACTAACCCTGTATTCTCATAATTTTCCAATAAACCATCCTGCCCCTAAGTCCATTTGCCCATGCATGGTTACTGCGTGCTATTTTGTGCTTCACTAAAGCTAATTTTAATAGGCAGTTAATAAGCAGTTAATACTTTGATTATTGCAGAGGTCTTCTAAAGCCTACCTGAGTGTAAGATAGTTGTATATGGCAATTCTAAGTTTTATAACTTTTATAATGTTATAATGTTAAGAAAATAGCACCTTTGATACTTCTATGTATTTTATATAATTTATATAATATGGGCAACTTTGACCACATTAGGAGACATAAACAGTTTATGGTTTGCGTGCTATTATTAGGGAAGTCTGGTGCACAACATTCAGGAAGTGGAACCAGCTGCCAGTGTTGCATGAGGCACGTTAAAGGCTACATACTAAGCCAAAGTGGAGTTATAGTCCATAAACAGCTTTGTGACATTTCAAAACAAAGTTTCTGACAAGAAAAACGGGATGTGAGGTCTTGAGGTGTCTGAATAACAAGTCTGGTTGTCTGAATAACAAGTCTGGTTGAAAGTAAAATTATGAAAGTACTATTTTCTTGTACTATTTTCTTAACATTATTATTTAATGTACTTATTATTTTTCAACACAGACTTCATGTGAAAACTGTAATGAATTTACTGGTTCACAATTGCACTATTTGTCCATGTAGTACACAGTTATTTATAAGTGCATAAGATTTGATAATGGATGATCCATTGTCATCCAGATGAGGATGGGTTGCCTTTTGAGTCTGGTTCCTCTCAAGGTTTCTTCCTCATATTGTCTCGGAGAGTTTTTCCTTGCCACCATTGCCTCTGGCTTGCTCATTAGGGATAAATTCACACATTTACAGTTTATTTTGATTTAATTTGATTTGAATGTATATATTTCTGTAAAGCTTTGTGACAATATCTAAGTGCTATACATATAAAATTGAATTGAAGAGCAGAAAAGGCAGCCATTTATCCCATTCCATACCAGTGTCACTGACGAACGTTCTTAACATGTTTTTGAGGGTTTGGTTGAACCTTTCTACAAGTCCATCTGTCTACAGATCATAAGGGCTGGTTTGAATAGGGTTGATGCCAAGCTGTCTGTGGAGTAGCTTCATGAGACGGGATGTGAAGTTGGTGCCTTGGTATGTGATGATCTTGTCTGGGATACCAACTCTGGAAGACAGCTGAACAACTGTGCTGATTACATTGGCAGTGGTGATTGTGCATAGAGGGAAGGCTTCAGGGTACTTGGTTGCATAGTCACAGATAACCAGTATGTATTGGTTGCCAGCATTGCTTCCCTCCAGTGATCTAATGATATCCATGGCAATCCTTCTGAAGGGAGTGGAAATTGCTGGCAATGGATAGAGCAGTGCTCTGGTCGACCTGCAAACAGCACTTGTTTTCTGACAGACAGGGCATGTGGAACAGTAAGGGAGCACATCAGTGTACATTTGATGGCCAATAGAAATGGGAACTCTATGTTTCCTGGTGTGCTAGGCATCCTAACCAGGGTATGGTGTGTGTAAGATGTAAAATGGGGGATCTGCAACATTTAGGGACAACAAAATGTTTAACATCAGATAACACATAGCTGGCAAAGTGATTTTCTCAGTTTATAGCTGCCCTGAATCAGACTATTGTCAAAGTCTGGCTGAGGCTGCAATCCAACCTTGGCTATGGAGGGACACATGCAGTGTCCCTATAGAGCACCAGGAGGACACAGCAGTTCTACTGTCATGATATGTACAAGATTTTCCCAGTAGCTCATTCAACACGGGCATATGCCATCCCGAAACCATATCAGCAGGCAGTCTTTCCACCACCCCAAAACCCATCAGGTATAATTACTTATTTGCATTGACTGTAACCTCAACAGTAGGATAATTTTTTTGTCACCATGAACACATTGGATAGCAGTGCTGTTTGCATAGTTAATCAGGGTTTCCGTCACATGACAATGCTTAATGAGGGGCACCGAGCTTCCCGTGTCTATGAGAGCCTTTTACTCTTAATTATTAACAGTCACATCACAATAATAAGCAGAAAGTTCACACAAATTGTCCTCATTATTGATCTCTTTCCTTGGTACATAACAAAAGCTATTGAGTTTAGGCTTTCAAACAGCAAATTAAAGGCTTTATGGCCTGGGTGCTGAATATGAAGCAGCTGCTCTAGGGTGGTGATCTCTCATAACTCCTCCTTAGTGCATTGCTCCAGTCTAACCCAGCGATGGTAAAGCCCCTTTAGACAGTGGTAGGTCTCAGTGGGTGTCTCTCCTGGGGTTGTCAGTGTCTGCCTGAAGAGGTGATGGTAGGTCTTTGCAAAGTTTTCTCCAGAGAATTTCTCCAACAGCGCCTCCCTCAGGTCATCTTAGACAATGGCCCTCACCTCGTCCATATCGATGTACATTTCCAGGTCTTTGCCAGATGCTCAAAATGGCAGAGACAGTTCTCTATATCCTCCCCCTCTTGATATTGCTGCCCCACCAGGAAGTCTGGCATCAGAGTCATCATCTCTGAGGTTGTCATGACTGGTGTGTGCTGAAGGGAGCTGGTTTGGGGCAGGCCCCAGCCTCCTTCTCCTCATCCAGTGTGTCCCAAGCCACATCCTCCTGTACAGTCTTTTTCTAGGACCATAGACCCTTCCTGGTTCATTTCTCAATGGGCACTGTTTTGCAGCTAGCCATCCCACTTCTCACACAACTTGTGATGAGGTGTGTTGGTGAGGGATCTCTGCACAAGAATGATCAGACCCAAGTGTGCACCCTACAGAAAGGCTAAGCAACTGTAAGTGTGTGAGGAGATGATGTGTGTTGAACTAGAACTAGCAGGATGAGTGCTGTCCCGGCTGGTGACAGAGTCCTCTGTCACAGATGGAAATTGATATAGTATATAGTGTATACAATAAGGGAAACAGTTATCACCCTGTGATTTCCACACTTAATTTGGATTACTATTCTTATCTCTGAGACAACATGATCAACACTGCCCTCCAAATAATACAGGAATAATACAGGAACTGCAATCATGTGAACAGAGCAAAGACTCCACAGTGAACACATGGCATGTGAATAGAAAATTGCACTGTGTTGTTACAATGATGTTATATTAAAAAACTTTGCAATATCCCAGACAAAATGTAAACTTTTCAGTTACACTAGCCATTATTCAAAGTTTCATAGAAAGGATCACAGATTTGGGCTGACCTGATGTCGTACAAACATGAAATTGTAATATGTAAATAATCATACAGGCAAGTAATGAGGAGACTTAACCTAAAGCACAACCAAAACACAATAATATATCTTGAAAACAAATGAGATTCAGGCATGGAAAAACATGGACGTACATTGCTTGCTCTTTGATTTTAAGGGTCACTTTCGAGCAAAACTAATTAGCAATTGCATGATTCACAGCACTGTAGATATACAACACACAATTGTGATTGTGCATGTTAGCTTGTCTGTGCTTACCAATAAACCCCCCCCCCCCGTCTGCATTGTGCAGATATGCGAATGCGTTTCAAAGCAGACATTTAACCAGCCATAAGCCTCCAGTCAGTTATTTTACCTTGTGGCAACACCAGCATTATAGCACCATAAAGCCATAAATAATTCTATTAATGTTCCAAGCATTAAATTACAATAACTGTGTGGAAATACAAATGGACAGTTTGCATTCAGCGGAACTGATCTATTTATGCATTTTATAAAGTAAATAAATGAATGTGCTAGTGGTGCACTTTATGTTTAGTTTTTTTTTTTTTTTTTTTTTTTAGTTTTTAACTTATGTAGCCCCTGTAGTTCTGTGTTGTTCTGTGTTTGTCTTATGTAGCACCTTGGTCCTGGAGAAACGTTGTTTCGTTTCACTATGTACTTGTATATGGATGGAATGACAATAAACTCCACTTTGACTTTGACTTTGACTTTGTAGCTAGCTTGATACTAAGCTACATATACATCTGCTTTCTTGTCATGTTTAATATTGTAATCTGTCTAATGCACATCACTTCAGAACATACCTTATGATCCAACAAGGTAACATGTTTCCATAGCAACCACTTGGCATATGACTTGCAGTGCTTCTTTCTGCCAGTCCGTGGATCTAGTCATGGATCTAGGATCTCGTTAATTGTTGAAAGTGGAAAATCTGACTTAAATTATCTTTAATTTGTATGTGGCTCATGTTTTTCTAGTGTGATGTAATGCTATGGTACAACAATTACCATAAACAGTCCTATACAAACAGTACCTATTTAAAATAATCAGAGTTGGAGTGAAACATTTACATATCTCAGGAATCTGATATTTATCACTGGGAACATGGAGGACACAGTGAAACTTGAATGACAGCCCCCTCCTTATCATTAGGACAAGGAAATACAGAAATAGATAAGCAGAAATCAATTGAGAAAATAAAACATAAATCTTTAGGGGTCACCATGGAGGAACATTGTTCCACATATTTTGATTTGGGACAGTTTTTATACTAGATGCCCTTCTTGACTCAACTCTCCCCAGTTTTATCTGGGCTTGGGATGGGCACTGGGAGTGCACTGTCTTGTGGTTCCCTGGCCGGGAATTGAACCCAGGCTGCAGCAGTGAGAGCACAGAGACTCTACTAGTCTTCCAGGGACCCAAAACAAAAATCAGTAATCTAAGGAAAATAATAAATCAAAAGCATATTTTTTTATGTCTGTACCTTCACACATTTCATGTCACCATACATTTCTTCGGAAAGTCAATTAGGGCATCAACTTTGTTTACATCAGAGATAATTTTAAAACAATCAGAGTCAGTTTTATTTAAACTTCTGTTCAGAAGTTCAGTTAGGCAGTCGTGGCCTAATGGTTAGAGAGTCGGACTTATAACCAGAAGGTCATGCGTTCAAGTCTCAGGTCCGGCAGGAATTGTAGGTGGGGGGAGTGAATGACCAGTGTTCTCTTCTACCCTCAATACCACAACTGAGGTGACACCCTTGAGCAAGGCATCGAACCCCCAACTGCTCCAGGTGTGTTCACTACTGTGTGTGTGCACTTGGATGGGTTAAATGCAGAGCACAAATTCTAAGTATGAGTCACCATACTTGACCACAAGTCACTTCACTTCACTTCTATATCAGAATTCCAGTGGGTCAAAGGTTTATGTACACCAAGTTTACTGTCTCCTTAAATAGTCCGGTAGATTCCAGAAATTGAGATAATGACTTTTAGAAGCTTCTGCTTGGCCAATTGTCATAATTAGGAGTTTATTGGGAGTTCACCTGTGGCTGTAAAAGAACCTTTTAGCTACAGTGCCTTTTTGCCCTTGATACCATGGAAAAACGAACAACTCAGCCAAGGCTCAAAGGATTTTGAGCATTGCAGACCTGCACAAATCTGGTTTCTCCTTAGGAGAAATTTCCAAACAACTGAAGGTAGCATGAACATCTGTACAATCAACGGTATGCAAATATAAAAATCTTGCCATAAATGAGGCAGAAATGAACTCCCTGGGATGAACGAACTTTGGACCAAAGGGTTCAACTGAACCCCTAGACATCAGACATCAGGTACCAAAATATGTGCATCTACCATTAATAGAGTTCTACATCAGCATGGCCTGAAAGGTTGTCACAGAAGGAATTGAACTCTGTTCAATATAATGATCAGCACTGTGGTATGGAGGGAAAAAGGTGAGGCTTTTAACCCAAAGAAAATCCCATCTATGAAGCACGGAGGTGGCATCATTTTATGGGAATGTTTTGCTGAAAAAGGGACTGGTACACTTCAGAAAATAGATGGCATCATGAGGAAGGATCATCATTTAGAAATACTGAAGCAACACCTCAAGACATCAGCCAGAAAGTTAAAACTTGGTCACTGGTCTTCCAGCAGGACAATGATCCTAAACATTCCTCCAAACAAAATGGCTTAAAGACAACAAAGTGAAATTGGAGTGGCCACCACAAAGCGCTGACCTGAATCTTGAAGAAATGTTGTCAACTGAATTTAAAAAAGCATGTCTGTGCAAGGAGGCCCACAAACCTGAGTTACACCAGTTCCGTCATGAGGAATGGGCAAGCATCCTAGGAAAATATTGTGAGAAGATTGTGGAATGCTACTACTGGAAAGTTCACATTAAGCAATTGAAAGGCAATGCCACCAAATACTAATAAAGTGTATGCAAACTTTTGACCCACTGAAAATCTGATGTAGTATGTAACGGCCCATAGTGCTGTTACTATAGGTCTACAGTATGTTGCAGGTGTACTACAGCCCTCTAGGGGCACTAAGCTGCTTTTCAAGCTAAGCTTGCTTGGTCAGGAGGAAGCATGGCCTTCCTTTTATGCTACCGACAATGCTGAAGAGTCCAGATTGAGAAATGTGTGTGTT
>JAKKZN010000022.1:9243364-9257739 GCA_033441825.1 Pangasius elongatus | reverse complement strand
ACCCACTGGTAGATTCCTGATTTGCATCCACTGGGGAAGTGGGTTGGGGCTGCAACATGGACTGGATCTGTGCAACCCACTCAGACACACCCCGAATTTCTGAAAAGAATGCTGCCAGAGCTTGTTCATGCTTCCCCAGAGCAGTGGCCTGACCAGCCACAATTTCCGCTATCCATCCTAAACCCGCTGGTTCCGGTGTTGGTGCGGATATACTGTTATGGGGCTAGGCGATAAGTTGTTTAAAAGTGTCACACAGGGCCCACTTGTCCCGGAGGACAATGTATTAAGGTAAACACAACTCAAAGTGGCCTTCCTATTGGCCGAACTTAAAAGCACCAAATGGGAGAGAATACTCCCTCTTATATTCTGAGCTTCCCTTGTCTTTCTTTCCCTCAATAATTTCTCTCCCTATCCTTTTCTTTCTAAACTTAAATATTTTATTTTGTTTTCTTTTATTTCTTTTCTTCTTTTTTACTTATACAAAATCACTGAGCAGAGTAGCATGACGCTGCTCTGTTACCTGGCACAGATCTATGTCCACATGCGGAGTGAGGCAATCAGAGGGCTTATAAAGAGGCACGACCAGGTGCTGCACGTTTACACTGATTACCTTCCTGAGATCGCTGCGTTATAAAAGCCCATGCAAGTGGCCGTGGATCTGCCTAAGAAGACACCTGCCGCGTTACAGCATGGCTCATCACATAACTACTTCTTCATCCTCACTGGAGGAACTGGAATCCTCTTCTTCCTTCCATTGCTCAACACACAAAACAGTAGTCCTGCAACAGCCACTACAATTGCTATCATAGCTCCCACTTTTGTCAGTATAGCTCCCCAATGTCCAAACTGTGAAAACCAATCCCAAGACTGCTGATCTCTCCCTGCATTTTCAGATACTTCATGCCTTAACTTTTTCAATTTATTCATAGCCACAGTAAAGGCTGCCTTGGGGGCAGTGTTGTTAGGGATAAAAGTACAACATTGTTCTCCAAACATAACACACACTCCTCCTTTTTCTGCCAACAACCAGCCCAAAGCTTGCCTGTTCTGCCATGTCATTTTACTAGTAGCATCTAACTTTTCACCCAATGCTGAGAGTGCTGCATCTGTATAACTAATGAATTGCTGTTGGTTGTAAATGTAATTAATCCACTCTGTATTCTTGTTAAGAGTTGTCCATACCAAAACAGACTCAAAGCCTGACTTTACCTCATTTCTTGCTTTAAATTATTCAGGTATTCCTCTAGGCCTATTGAGTCTATGTATATCTTGGGATCTTTCTCATAAGCTCTCTTTACTCTGTGAGAGTTCTTAGTTTTCTCAAGGAACTGATCATACTCCCAGTCAACTCTCACAGTTCTTTGAATCAACCGTACTCTATTGCAGATTCCCTTCCAGTCTTTAGGTAAGGTCATTCTTAAGTGTGTCCCTGCACAGAGCCAAAAATGATCTGCTACTGAGTGAGATTGGTCAGTCAGAGTGAATAGCAATGATGGAGTTAGAGTTTGATTTATGCATGTGTCATCTAAGTGAGTCGAGGCCATTACTACTGTCATATTGGTGGTTACTGTAGCTAGTGCATGACCTTCAGACCACTGGATATATTCTGTGTGTCCAAAAAGGTGATCATTCAAGTACCATATTACTTTACACTTAGCTCAGAATTTTCCCAAATCATTCATAAGAATGATTAAAGCATTCATACTCCAAAGTGTAATCTATGTCATACCGTCATGGTGTCTCTCTACATTTTTCCACTATTCTAACATCCAGTTGTGGGCACACCCTTTCCATGCCTCTGTGTTATGCATTGAACTACAAAGCGGGTTGCCTAAATACGTTAAACACTCAGCTGGGCAGTACAAGTACTCTGTTCTATTATCCCAGTTCTTTGCACAATACTGCCTATTGTATTCTGCACGATGTCTGCAATCAAACAGGGTTTGATTACTACTGCAATCCTGCTTAATGGAGAAGGTGAACATACCAAACAATTACCCCTGTTCAAACTACCAACAGTGTATTCAGCCCACTTGTACCACTTATTATCTGTAACAATGCATCATTAGTTATCTCTTTTGCAGTATCATTCAACGTCTCATGCACAGTTTCTTGATACACAGGATTGATCAGTCTCTTACTGTCCTTACTCATCTGAGAGCCAATCAAGGCCTGAGGGCCAGTCAAAGGCAAGTCAAGTCATGTGTGGAGAATGTTGCTTGCTGACTAGTGGACGGGCCTGATTCTGTGGTAAGTGTAGCAAGAAACTCATCAAGATCACCAGGCTCAATTGTACTTGCCTGTTCAGTTGGCACAGCAGGCTCATCAGTTTCAGATGGAACATCAGATGCAACAGCTGGCTCACCTTCTCCTTCAGGTTCTGCCTGGGCTGGACCCAGTTCACTGCCCCCTGCCTGACTAGGGCCTGCTTCTGGTTCTCTCTCTCCTTCATATTCTACTTCTTCCTGACTTCTTTCTGTTGAGGCTGCCACTAAATCTTCCTCTTCTTCAGCGGTTTGAATATCTTCTTGTCTCCTGGGTCTAAGTATAGGTACTCTTGTAGAGTGATTCAAATGACACCAGGTAGTATTTACCTTACCATTGTATATGGTCCTTCTTTTCCTGCTTTGTTACTGTTTTTCCATTTCTCTCAACAATTCAGCTGTTTTGGACGCTGAGTTGACTGTCTCACTCATGGACATCTGTGCTTTTTCAGTGATCACCTCCACCTGTGGAATTCCTTTTAATTTTTAGCCTGCAGACTAAGTGGAGCTGTCATTGGAATCATCTGCATTAGCTGCATAGCTGATAGACATTTATAATTGGCACTGCAGGCTGTGGTGGAAATAAAGGAGCCACTGGCGCAGCTGGCACATTTTGCTGAACAGCAGGTGGCGGAGGTGGTGGTGTGTTCAAAGGCTTCCTCCACTTGGTCTTTGTCTTGGAACTTTTTCTTATTTTTGTTTGTCAGCTCTTCAAGCTGCAGTTGTTCCAGTTTTCTTTGTAGTTCTCTTTCTTGATTCTTAAGCTTTTGTTAATTTCTTCTGTATTGTTCAACTGCATGAGTCACGTGGTCACAGAATTCCTTGTGCGGTTTAAAATGTAGGCCAAACACATCTTCTAGCTTAGCTTTTACAAATGGTGGCATAGCATCCATTATTGCCATTCTGAACAATGATAACATCACAGGATCTTCCTCTGGATCCCTTCCCAATTCTTGTCTCATTTACATTTACATTTACATTCATGGCATTTGGCAGATGCCCTTATCCAGAGCGACTTACAATAGTGCTTTGAAGTCTATCAAAAATACATTCTCATATTGGCTCACTACATCACAAACTAGGAATATCATCAGTCCAAAACAGGATCGAAGGGAGCGTGGTACAGTGCGAGGTATGATAAGTGCTTTGAGATAAGTGGGTGCTGGTCCGTTTTTGGCTTTGTAGGTGAGCATCAGTGTTTTAAACGCTGGCAGCTACAGGAAGCCAGTGGAGGGAGTGCAGCAATGGGGTGGTGTGGGAAAATTTAGGAGTTGCAGAGGACGAATGGCGCTCAGAGGCAGACCTGCCAGGAGTGAGTTGCAGTAGTCCAGTCTTGAAATGACAAGGGACTTGAACAAGCACCTGTGTGGCCTGTGTGGAAAGAAATGTACAAATTCTTCTGATGTTATAAAGGAGAAATCGACATGAGCGTGTCAGATTAGCAATGTGAGAGGAGAAGAACAGTAGGTTGTCCATGGTTACCCCAAGGTTGCGTGCAGTAACCAAAGGCGAGATCAGAGATGGGGATGAATCACCTGGGATGAACAGCAGTTCAGTTTTGGTGGGATTAAGTTTCAGCTGATGAACTGTCATCCATGATGAGATGTATGCCAGACATGCTGATATCTGAGCAGAAACATGAGTGTCTGAGGGAGGGAAGGAGAGGATTAGTTGAGTGTCATCTGCATAGCAGTGGTATGACCCTAACCCTAACCCTAACCCTAACCATTGCCATGCTGCACCATGAATTCCTAGGCTTATGAGGGTGGACAAGAGAGTCTTGTGGTTCACTATGTCAAACGCTACTGAATAGTCAAGGAGGATGAGGACTGAAGACAGTTTGGCTGATCTACCGGCATGTAGCTTCTTAGTGACAGCCAAAAGGGCAGGCTCTGTGGAGTGTGCCGGTTTGAAGCCAGACTGATTGGAATCTTGGAGGTTGTTCTGTGAGAGATAGCAAGACAGCTGATTATAGACAGTTCATTCAAGGGTTTTAGAAAGAAAAAAGAGAAGTGATACCGGTCGGTAGTTGCTGATGTCAGAGGGATCTAGAGTGAGTTTATTCAGGATGGGAAAAACCCTTGCTCTCTTGAATTAGGTTGGTACATAACCAGCTTTTAAGTTGTGTCTGCACATAAGTGGTGGGATTTTCTGTTTCTCCCAGCTGTTCCCCTTTCAGCGACCTTTGGTCTATGCAAGATGGATACTAGATGGATACTCATACCCTCAGTGTTTGCCATGGACATGGACGATATTTATCAAACTGTGTCCCATCCATCACTGGAGAGTTCACTGCTCTTTGTAAATTAGCAGCTGTGAGGATCTCTTTCATTCTTAATCCTCCTAAAATTTTTGGCAAGGAGTGCTTTGATGTCTCCAGTTGCCAACAGCTTGCCCATTGTCTCTTCTTCAAACACCTTAATCCACTTCCCAGCTCCTTTGTGGATATCAGGGAGATGGGCAAGTCCATCGAGATCTTGTGTAGCCCAGGGTACATAGTGTCCTCTAGCACCCTTAACTAGGATAGGCAATTGAAAGTGACTGTCATATCTTTGAGGTTCTTGTAAATGTTCACATGGTCTGAGTTGTCTTCCTCATCTCATGACCATGTTTCTGCATCATCATCATCATCATCATCATGATAATCATCATCATCATCATTATCATCCTCCTCCTCCATGTATAATGTTCCTGTAACCTGCTTTCTTTCACCTCCTTCACACCTTTTTGAACCTGTGGAGTATCTTCTCTTGCTTAACTTTTCCACCTCATCCAAGTATTTTTCTGCCTGTTTTATTGTGGTACTTAATCTTCCCTCAAACTCTTTCATTTCTGTAATCAACTCCCCCTGTCCCTCTGCGAAATCTGTAGGGGAGTCTTGCAAGTGGTGGAAGGTTCCCCATCCTCATCCTCCTCCATGTCTATCTTCAACTTGTACTGTTCCTTTAATTACGGGAAGCTGGGTTTTTGGAGGCACATAATGAGGTGGTTCAAGTTTTAGAATCTTTTATTCTCATTATGTTTTTTACTGCATTTTTTTCTGGCCTGTTTCATGCTTTTCCAAGAATTTTCTGCTTTTGCTTCAAAATATGCAATTATTTTCAGTTCTTTCTCTCTCTTGTCCTCTCACCCTTTACTTTTGTCTTTGGCTTTGTAGTTCTTTATCAGTATTTCCATCTCCTCACACAGAGACACATCAAATGTTCCCTCCTCTGGCCACTGTGTTTTCTTATTTTTAGTTCTCTTTCTCCACTTCTTTGAACACTTCTCTATAATTTCTTTACATAAGGGATATCTGGCTTTTAACAACTCTATGGGTGTGGATGCCATAATTAGTCCCTGTATTCTGCTTCTGCCTGTCACCAACCTCCTTGGAGATGGTTCACTATTACAGTCTGGAATAAAAGTCAATAAGATTTGTCTTAGAGTCAACCCTTCTACAGTCTTAGGTTCATGTGGCTCAGTAACTCTTTTTGCAGAATCTGAGACTTAGTTCAGTGTGCTGTCAAAACGAAAAGAATAGCACTGCTCAAACAGCTCATTACGTCTGTACTGATATGTACTCAGAAAACCATGATGATACCTATGGTGATGCCAATCAAACTAAAGAACTAAAGCTGTATATGACAAATATTAATTCTTCTACCACTTGTAATCGCTTTTCTCAATATTCTGTGAATGGAGAAAACTCCTCCACTGTCGGCCTTGTTGAAGTGTATACTAATCTGAAAAGCATTAACCCTTGTGTCATTAAAGTATCATAATCCCAGTAATGTGGCACTGAAAAATAGAATATGTGAGATTTGGACATCAATCTAGTTTGGCTCTCAGCAAACTCATAATCCATTCAACAAAACTTGAGTCTCTTTATATGGATCACAATGGCTACAGTTAGGGGAATGTCCAAACAACTTACAAAACCAGTTTCTTGGAAGATTTTTGCTCCTAGTCTCACCTTTTGAAGTACTGCTCTCCCTAATGTATCTTACACACACATACATACACGCACAAACTTACACATACCCAAGGTCACAGAACCACACACTCAATCATGTGTAACTGCAGCCTATTTCTCTCTCTCCACTATATTAAACCTACTCACCTTATTTAGCCAAATACACACCTAGAACACCATCTAAAAAATCATAATGGTGTTGTATCTTTGGAACTATGATTTTATATGGTTGGACTGGGCTTATAGCACTATTAGTTGTCCAGATAATACTATCACCCAAATGAAACTCTATCTTAAAAGTGGTTGCAAACCAATTTCCCTTATCTTCTAGTCTTGCATGAGTTTTAGCCTTTTATTTATTTATTGTATTTATGTATAGCCTATTATTCTGCCACAAGGATGTACAAATTTTCTACATGAGATGAAATGAGTATTCTACAATCTGAGCTAGGACCTTCTTGTCTCCAAAAACTGATTGCAACTGCTCTTGTTTAGCTAATTGACTTTTCTTCTTCTTCTTATGAATAAATTAATTTTTCTTGAATTTATTTACTTGAAAAGTGAATGAATAATTCACTTTTCTTCATCTTCTTATGTTTTAGGCATAAATTCTACAAAACATTCCTCTAATCCGAACTACAACAACTACAATTAGGAGAGTGACCAAATAGGCTGTTAAACCAACTTTGTGATGGGCGCTTATGCACAGGCCTTTGTTCCAGAGCACAGCAATAACGATTGGGCAAGTGTCCAAGATAACCACAACATCAGTGCTTAAGCTGCTCGTTACTTTTTCAACATACACACACACACACACAGCAGCTGCTGTTCTCTCACACGAGAATCTTCCACATGGTATCCACATACACACACACGATTTACACCTTCACATTCTATTCACTTAATCTCACTTACTCTTATGTAAAGGTGTAAGGTGAATTGCCCCCACCCAGTGGAACCCGTCAAACAAGGACACCTCTAACACACACTCCCAGCCACAGAACTGCAGTGACTCTAACCACTGTACACCATGTTTTAGCAATACCAAGTGCCACAAGACCGAGATCCCTAACACAGAGAACGACACTCAAAACAGAGCAACCAGTGCCCAACTAAATGTAACACTGAGTTGATAAATTGGAGAGTTCTATGTGGCACTTATGATATGCCTGATCAGTGACAGAGGGCTTACAGAGCACTTTCAGCTGGCGCCGCTAGTGACATGGGTTTAGATTGGCCAAGTTCAGCAGGAACTCACCAAGCAAAAAGACAAACACTCCAGAGCCTCCAGAGGACAACACTTAAGAAATCAGAAGACAGATAACTAGATCAAAGTAAGGTAGAGACAAACCAACAAATAACATATAACATACAAGACATAGAGTGATCTCTATAATTCACACTCCTCTTAAGTGTACATGCCTCTTGCATGACCTGCCAGTACAGACCTTCTCCCGAGTCCTCTTCCACTTTTGCAGCAGCACACAAGCTCACTGTTTTGATGCAGTGCCAAATGCTAAATCTCTGCCTAGTCCTCTACCACTAGCACAGCAGTATGCGGGCTCACTATGTTATGCTTCAAACCACATGGTGAGAAGCGGTATCTGCAGGATTTTGCACGCTTCTTCTCTTATTCTCTTTACTCTGTACTCTTTTCACTTTTTTACTCTTTACCTTATTTATATATCACTGTTATCCATCAAGGCCAACTTAACAGTAATATACTCTACATGCAGTTTACACCTTTTTGAGATCAAAAACCCCTTGCTTAATTTGGTTCTTTAATTTGGTGAAGCCTAAAAGAGTGCCCTTTCCACCCTAGGCATACCTGCAGCAGACCACACAAACAACTTTAATTAAAAGCAAAAATGCTCACCTTCATTCGGCCGGCCTTGTTTGTGCAATCTGCCCCAGCAAGCCCAGCTGCAGCGACCTTCCTGGCTTCTTTCCAATCCTGCCGACTACGCCAAAGAATTATTTCGTGGCAAAAACTCTTTAATTCAAATGAAGAAAAAGACTTCTAAAGACAAGGGATTCTGGATGCCAAAAATCAATAGACTTTATTAAATCAAACAACAAAGCTGAGAGCTCTGAGAGTCTGCAGAGCATCTGATTTACATAGTCGTCATGCTTTTATACAGTTCTAATACATTGGTCTCATTAGATGGAGTTTTCTCTTTTTTTCTTAAAATCACACACTTGCCTCTTGCCACAATTATTTCACTGTCCCTTTATCTTAGCTTTAACCATGGCGAGAGTTCAGGCAGTTTATTATTAAAAAAACAACAACATTAGCCTTCAGACACTAGCCTTCATCTTAAAAAACATTTTAAAAACACCACCTGCAAGGTTACACCAGTTTGTTTTCACAGAAATATCCTTGTAGAATCATAGGCATAAAGTCACTCTCGAAATGTACTAGAAATGGTACAGAGTAGTATATAAGTGAAGCTCTGAAAGCTAAGTACTTGCTTGAATACATGAGGTGATTTAAGGCCACATTTCAATACTGTTGCATAGATACTGATTACAAATACTGATTGACAAATGATATTGATATAGGTAACAGGAAAATTCTTCCATGAATACAGCTGTTGTTTGAGTAAAGAATAGAACAAGTACCTGGCAGATTTCAGACCATGAATGTCTGTATAGTATAGTTAAAAGATTGAAACACTTATTGTTTAACACTTATACTTAAGACTAAACACTTAACAAATATCTGCTTAAGTATGACTGGTGCAACATGCAGTATTTAATTAAGCCTGTCTTGAAAATTGTATGCCAATCATATTCTTTATCCAAATGAAATTTTGGTTATATTTAATAGGTCTTTTAATGCATTAGGCCAGAACCAGTGAGGTACCAGTCCAATGCAGACTATGCAGTTTATAAACATGAAGCTTGACCCCTTTTGACAGACGACAGTGATTAAGGATGCAGATAGAAAATGGATGCACACTGTCCATATACAGACTATCTACTTCTGGCAGGGATGGTAGCAGCTGCAACCCAAGTAGTAAGATTGGGAATGCTACACCTCAGACAAGTTCAGTGTTGGCTAAATGCTTAGTGTCTCTCAGCCATATCTCAAAGGCATATGTCGGTAGTAGTGATAAGACCATAGTTGTGTATTGAGAGGTGTTCACTGTCGACTGAGTGGTTCAGGTAATTTGGAACACCCATGGCACAGAGAGAGGCTTTGGGCCAGGATGCATTTTTGGTGCTTTATTTACCAAATCTAGAGCTGTATGCCTTTTTGACACTGTTATGGATGATATTGCAGCACATTCAACAGACTATTCAAGCAGTGTTGTTGATAGCCCCATTCTGAACAGGCTATGATTCTGACTGTTTCTGATGGAACTGATGGTCTTTCCAACATGGCTACTCATCTGACTAGACCTGCTGTATTAAATGAATGGGTCATTGTGGTGCAACAGACAACACACCTTGAAATTATGGGTGTGGCCCCTGGGAATGACCCCAGTACACTGATGTGTTTGAAAACATTCAGAGACAAAGGCCAGAGTGCACATGCTCCATCTATGCACCAGATGCATGCAGGCAAATACACTGGCCATAAACACCTTATTATGCACCATAAACAATGTTTTGGAGGTTTTGCAAACTTAAATAGAAGCATTTAATCTGTATCTGACCCAAAAATTGTACATGGCAGCACTGTCTGTGTCATGAACGTAGTGCCCTTGTCAGACAGGATCCCAACTCAGGAGATAACACAGAAGAGTGCCTCTGCAACACTGCATGCTGAGATATTGTGCAGAGGCATGGCTTATATTGTATTGCATAATCCACCAGGAATAACAAATCCACCAGGAAAAACAACTCGTGTGCACCTTTCTAATTGACCGGCAAGGTCCATACCAATTATTTTGAAGGGGACCTTGATTAATGGAAGGGGTGCAATGGCAGTTTTAGGGTGGACAGCAGATTCACCAGCTGACATTCGGACCTGCCACACACCACTGGTGAACATAGCTGCAGATGCCTGGCCAATAGAAAGGGCCATAAAATGGCTCAGTGTTTTAACCTGCCCCAAATGTCCAGCCATGGGATTATGATGAGCCGCATGGAAAAGGAGTTCCCTATGGCTCTTTGGCACTAACAACCGGATTGTCTTTTCCTTAGTTTGAGTGTCTAGGACTAACTGCCACCTCCATTCTATGCTTTTGCCCCTGGAATTTAATACTCACTGGAACCAGTGGATATTCGTGAACATCCATATGCACTCACCTCACATTCACCAATCATGTATTTCCCAATGCCCTGCATTGAATCAGGCTTTGATGGATGGTTGTCTGGTTACACCCCGAGTCCACCAAGGGCTGATGTGTACTCCCACGTATATGCACTGACATACTGTATGTTCCTGCTTGATCGGGGAGGTCTGCGGTGCCTCATCCTCATGTGAGAGACAAGGTCCAGAGTGCACATGCTCCATCTATGCACCAGTTGCATACAGGCAAATGTTTTCTTATTAGAGTGTAAAACACTGGCCATAAACACCTTATCATGCAGCATGAACAATGTTTTGGAGGTTTTGCAAACATGACTAGAAGCATCTCATCTCTATCTGACCCAAAGATTGTACATGGCAGCACTGTCTGCATACCTCTGTGCTGAACTGAAAGAGAGGTACAGAGCCTATTCTGTATCTATTTTTACATGTATAGTGTTCTATAATAAATGACTGACTTGCTTAAAATGCACTTTAGAATATTATCCTGGAAAGTTTTCTATAGAATGATGTAGGAACGTTATAGTAGGAAAAGAGGTAGAGGTGTTCACAGCACTGTAAATAGATTTGCTCAGCCTGCCAACCCTTCCTAGATGTGTGTTTGAAATAATATCAACAGTAATGACTCATATCCGCTGGGGCCACACATAGAACCTGAACAGCACATTACCACCACACATACACAGACCTCTTGATAATTCCAGCATCCCACAATTATGCCCAACAACCACCTTAACAGGAAACATGGCACTGATCATATTATTTACTCCCAGAGAGTGTGTGTGAAAGAGAATGGATAACTGCAGCAATGTTTTAGAAATAAAATTTTTTGATGAAAACTATTTTCAGCTGTGTTTATGCCACAGGATTACTGCCACACATCATTTTACAATCAGACAGAAAAAATTGTTAATGACTTCTTGAAGTAAAATACAATGAAAAACAACAGTTCCAATGTATATAACTGTTCTCTCAATAAAATACTGCCTTTTTAAATAGCCAACTTATTTTAAAAGGAAGTAATATTCCTATGGGGCATCCTCCAGAGAGATTCTTTGAATAAGCAGCTCAAGGTAATCAGCATAAAATAGAAAAAAAAGATCAAGGAGAAAAAAAAATGACTGGGCACAGTGTGCAATAAAACATGCATTATGAAACAAAGAGAAGTGATTTTTTTTTAAATCAATACTCAACAGGTGCTTTGCAGACTTCAGTGCAACAGGAACAAAACATGCCACACTTTATCAGTCTGTTCTTTAAGTGTTCTATAATTAAATGGAACAGATTACACTACAAAAAAAAGAGACACTTTAGAGCTGTTAGGTTCCTGCAGCAGATTACTTCCACTTCCTTGATGTTATGTTCCATATGCCAACTATTCAAAAAAGTGTATTTATAAAACATTTTCCCAAAAACAGTTCAGTACTGACTGTCCTGAAAAAATAATTACCATCCCGGCACGGATTGTAGGTGGGGGGAGTGAATGACCAGCTCTCTCTTCCACCCTCAATACCACAACTGAGGTGAGACCCTTGAGCAAGGATCCGAACCCCCAACTGCTCCCCAGGCGCCACAGCAAAAAAGGCTGCCCACTGCTCCAGGTGTGTGTTCACGGTGTGTGTGGACTTGGATGGGTTAAATGCAGAGCACAAATTCCGAGTATGGGTCACCATACTTGGCCACAAGTCACTTCACTTCACTTTATCCTACGGCTTATATACAAATTTTTGTCAATCTTTATGTCAATGGCTTTTAAAATTGTCACTGGTTTCAGCAAAACAGATTAGCAGCAGTAACAACATAGCTAAATAATATATAATAATCTATATAAATCTCTGTATTAGCATGTGTAGAGCCCTGGTGTTTGAATGTGTGGAGGAAGGCTCGAGAGACAGGCAAAAACTGAGCTCTGGGCTTATTCAGACTGTGCTTTTCAGCACACTTTCAAAACACTCACAGCTTTTGTCTCACCAGCTCTGCCAAGTGGTCTCACACTCTGTCTTTCTCTTACTCACGGGTTACTGTGAGTACTGTGTCACTGAAAACACAAACAGGCGCAAATAAGTAGACTACCGGTAATCAGACACAAGTGAGAATCATCATGCGTTACCTGCCGGTTTGACCTGCCTTCTTTCCATCCACAGCTGACACTCGACCATGTCCCAGCCACCACCTACCACCACTGCCTGACTTAGGGTGGGGACCTGCCCGGTCTGCAGCTGACTTCCCTCTGGCAGGAGAGGTGATCCTCCACCATCAACTGCGTCCCCAGCCTGTGGACTACCTCGAATTTGAATGGTTGAAGTGCCAGATACCAATAAGTGATCTGTGCATTGGCATCCCTCATGCGGTGGAACCAATGGAACAGGGAGTGATCGGAAAAGAGAGTGAAAGGGCACCCCAGTAGGTATGTCCAGAGAGTAAGGACCACTGATTTGAAGGCCAGACACCTGTTTTTGATTGTGCTGTACTTGATCTCCTTTACTGAGAGTTTCCAGCTGATGTACAGCTGGATCCCTCCACCACCTGGGACAAAATGGCTCCCAGCCCTATGTCTGATGGGTCAGTCTGTAGAACAGAGGTGAGTGAGAGAAAAGTCAGGCAAATACAACAATGGACCCCCACACAAAACCGCTTTATCTGGCAGAAATTGTCCCAATGTGTGGAGTTTTGCTCTCAGTTCAAGAACATACTGAATTTTGTTTTTGGTGTTAGAAGGCCCTTCCTCCCAATTTTCTCTAATTGACAATAATTCAAATGGGGAAAACCCCATGGAGGCTTGTAGGACCCCTCATAATGCAAATAACAGAGGCTCAGGGCAATTCTGCGCATCCTCTTGAATTAACTTATGAAACATATTTTTAAGTATTTGATTAAACCATTCGACCAGCCCATCCATCTGCAGATGGTAAACACTTCTGTGAATTGATTCAATTCCCAATAATTTTTAAAGTTCAGAAAGTGTCCATGACATGAATGTAGTTCCCCGGGTCAGACAGGATCTCTTTCAGGATCCCAACTCGGGAGATAACACAGAAGAGTGCCTCGGCAACACTGTGGGCAGAGGCATGGCTTCTGGATATTGCATTGCATAATCCACCAGGAATAACACAAAGCGATATCCTCATGTGCACCTTTCTAATGGCTCGACGAGGTCCATACTAATTCTTTTGAAGGGGACCTCGATTAACAGAAGATTTGGGGTGGCCGGGGGATTCACCAGCTGACATTCGGACATGTTACACACCACTGGTGAACATAGCCGCAGATGCCCAGGCAATAGAAAGGGCCATAAAATGGCTCAGTGTTTTATCCTGCGCCAAATGCTCAGCCTTGGGACTATGACAAGCTGCATGGAAAAGGAGTTCCCTATGGCTCTTTGGCACTAACAACTGGATTGTCTCTTCCTTAGTTTGAGTGTCTAGGACTAACTGCCACCTCCATTATATGCTTTTGGAATTTAATGCTCACTGGCACCAGTGGATATTCGTGAACATCCATATGGACACACCTCACATTCACCAATCATGTATTTCCCAATGCCCTGCATTGAATTAGACTTTGATGAATGGTTGTCTAGTTACACCCCGAGTCCACCAAGGGCTGATGTGTACTCCTTTTTATATACACTTACACATTATCGGGGGAGGCCTGCTGTTCCTTAGGGATCTGGATCAGTATTCTGCTTCTTTTCTGCATCCTCTGCACAAGATCCTCGCAAGCTCCACAACATCTTTTCTTCACTACTCAACCCACCAGATCCCCCTGCTCCATCCTCCCTGACTGCTGAAGACTTTGCCACTTTTTATGATGAAAAGATTGGAAAAATCTGCCAGACATTCACTTCTACTCCTACACTACACACCGAGGACTCTCCTTCTGATTCGCTAACACA
>JAKKZN010000022.1:9183291-9195699 GCA_033441825.1 Pangasius elongatus | reverse complement strand
TTAGTTCCAGTGAAGAGAAATCTTAATGCTACAGCATACAAAGACATTCTAGAGAGTTGTGTGCTTCCAACTTTGTGGCAACAGTTTGGGGAAGAACCACATGGGTGTGATGGTCAGGTGTCCGCATAGTTTTGGCCATATAGTGTACAGTTAGTTAGTGTATAGTTAGAATCATAACTAACAAAATGAGCATCTGCTCTTTGAAATGTACCTTTCTTTGACCTAAACCCTGCTCTCTGTGTAGCCATCCAGGAGCGGGTGAGCAGTCTGACCAGCCAGTGGGAGGAGACTCAAAGGCAGTGTCAGGAGAGGGAGAAGTGGCTCCTCCACCTGCTTGATTTGGCTACAAGGTTCTGGAATGATGTAAACAGCATGACAGTTGGGCTGAATGATGCCCAACAAACTCTGCTAGACCTCAACTCAAGCAGAACAGACTCCGAAACCATCCAGCAGAGCCTGGTCACAATGCAGGTACTACATTGCAGTTCATACATGAAAATGCAAACCATCAAGAATTTACTAAACAAAATTTGAACATATGAATGTGAAGCCTTTGACTTAAACAGAGGATCATCATTTTTGTTTGCTAAAAAAGATAATGTTCAAAATGGAAAATTGTAGGGCTTGAGCATGTCACTAAAATAAAATCTCTAAATATGAGTCACAGTGGCTTCTAGGACCGTGTGCACTCTATGTGCACTTACTGTACGCTTTCCATCCATCTTCTGTGCTTCATTCACAGATGCTGAGAGAGGACATCGATGGACTACAAGGAGAGCTGGACACACTTGGAGTTTTGGGAATGGAGCTAATGTCTGCATGTGGAGACACGGACAAGCCAGAAGTCACAAAAAGCTTAGACGAGGTCTGTATTTTACAAATGAAATTTAGACACCAATTCCTAAACTGCTCATTATATATGGCTAATGCTAACTCCAGTTTTTTGTGCTCTGTCAACTTTTTTTTAGCTCTACTGCACATGGAACAATCTAAATAAGATCTGGACTGAGTGCCACCTTAAGTTAGAAGAATCTCTACAGTTGGCGCTGAATTATCAGGACACCCTGCAGGTATGTGCTCAATAAAAATCAATATTCTGAACAATTTTGGTATCAAAATATCACTACGCATTGTTCAGGCTAGTTTGTCTAATTATGTCTATCTCATGTATGTTAACTTTAATTTTAATCATCAGTCCTCCCAATAAAAAAATGCACATGGATTGTTTTTTTTGTTAATGGCCTACACAAGCCCATTTTTAAACAGACTGTTGATTAAAATAATCTCAGGGTGCTGCGGCATACTAACACATTTTACGTTCTTTTTGAAGGGCCTCTTCGAGTGGCTCAAGTCAGCAGAGCTGAAATCCACTGAAGAGTTCTTAGTGGGATCTGATCTTGGATCTGTCAAAGAGCAGCTGTGTGGTCTGAAGGTGAGCCTTCTTGCCCTGGAGACAGCATAACAAGTACTTCTAAAACTTCAGAAAATTCTTGAGTGTTTTTTCTTTTTACCTCTTAGCAAGACCCTGGTTGTTTTATCACTCCCTTCAGGAGTTCAAGCGGGAATTATACCAGAAAAAGATTGAGATTGAGAGTTTGAACCATCGTTTTGTGGGTCGTCTCTCTCCTGGCTCTGTGCGGCCCGGGTCTGCCTCACCACTGAGCGATTTTCGGCAGCGCTGGGACAGCCTGGAGTCAGAGACTGTCAGCCGACAAGTATGACAGACACATATTTACCTATCTGCCTTTTACACTGACAAAAACCTCTAAGCATGTATAATAAGATTTCTGATGTTCTGATAAGTGTTAGTTTATGGTGGCACTCATATACCGTATGCTTGATTGAGCAGCACCAGCTGGAGTGTGCACTGCTAGGATTGGGCCAGTTCCAGAACAATTTTGATGAGCTGCATGCCTGGATCTCCCACACTGCCGAACTGCTGCAGGCATCTCGGCCCATCAGCATTGACCTACAGGCCTGTGAGATAGAGCTGGCCAAGCACAAGGTACTGTATATGCACTGTATACTGTATTCTTTATTGCAGTGGTTCTGAAAGTGGGGTCTGGGACCCCCAGGGCTCCGTGAAACATAGGCACATATCATATGTTGTCACATATTCATCACAGTTATTTTATGAAGTGAAGTGACTTTGTGGCCATGTGTGGTGACCCATACTCAGAATTTGTGCTCTGCATTTAACCCATCCAAGTGCACACACACAGTAGTGAATACACACACCNGTGGTATTGAAGGTGGCAGAGAGCGCTGGTCATTCACTCCCCACACCTACAATCCCTGCCGGACCCAAGACTCGAACCCACAACCTTCGGGTTCACCTTCGGGTTACAAGTCAGACTCTCAGACCATTAGGCCACGACTGCCTCTGTAACCATATGTTAAAGTGTTAACATACAGTTTGGTCCTCATATAACAACAATTTTTCTTGATCTTGGTCAACAACTGTTACTTAATCTAAAGTAGGAGAATGAAAATGATGTGTAGCACTAAAGGACTGAAGGTGAATTTAAGGTTTATTCATGCCAAACAAAACAGAAGTGCCATTTTTTTAATGTTCCTTTTTTTGGGTGAATTGTGATATAGTGTATGCAATCCTGAGCTTGGGTTTCATGTTCTCCCTTCATGGGTTTCCCCCGGGTGCACCAGTTTCCTCTGACCTCCCAAAAACATGCATGGAGGTGGACTAGCTATTCAAAATTGCTCCTAAGTGTTAACGAGCGTGTGTGTGGGCGTGTGTGAATGTTCCTCGGATAGGCTCTGGATCCATCACAACCCTTATGAGGATAACTCTGACCAGTTATTAACGATGAACATATGAATGAAGATTAATGAAGATTTATGGCCACTAGTAAAAGCTAACACTGCTCCATTAGTTAAATGAAAGGATTTATTATAATAGTGTGTGACCAGTTGTATTCAGTAGCAGTCCCATTTCTGTATTAAAAACTTGTATGCCCATAGAAAGAAACATACATGTTGGTACAGTCTTTTGCCAAAGGTGCTTCTGCTAGCAGATCTTTGACACAGCAATTCCAGTGCCTGCTCTGCCAGTCCAACTGCCCTCATGCAGTGGTGCAGTCTACCCGGCCCCAGCCGACCCTGTGCTATCTCGAATCCCCGACCCTCACCTGCAAAGAGTTACAAACACTATTCAAAACATATTTCCAAATTGCCAGGTCCTGTAATACATGTCCATAAATTACAGCAAACACATTTTAATGTACAATGCCTGCAACAGTATTTAACTCCCTTAAAAGTCATCAGTTTTGTCTAGATTACATTCATCTTTTTTGCTTATAACCACTCCTGCATTGCTTTGGCCTTGTGTTTAGGACCACTGTACTGGTGAAAGGTGAAGTTTCTTCCAAGCTTTAGGTTTTTTTTTTGTAATATTTATTTGTTTTATTAAGTAGACTGAAAAAGTTCTACTGTAATTCAATTTTCACAAGACAACCAGGTTCTGTGTGCCCACAGAGTATGATGCTGCCACCACCATACTTCACTGTAGGGATGGTGTTAATTGAGGTATGGCCTGCTTTAAGTTTGCACCACACATAGCACTTTGGAACTTCCCCAAATACAGTATCTTGATTTTGGTCTCCTCACACACACACACAAAAAAAATACATCTTCCCTGGCTCACTATTGTGCTTTCATGTGGCTGTTCTTGAGCAATGGTTTCTTTCTAGCCACCCTCCTCAATGCAGTCCTCAATTAGGGTCTCTATGGAATTAAAGCTCTTGACATGGTTGTCTGGTGCACCTTCACTCCACTCTCAGTTACTGTACTCTGTAACTGCTTCAGAGTGACTGTTGGCCTCACTGTGGCCTCGTCTAAGTAGTGCTTGGGTGGTGTGATGCAGCGTCCACTTCCTCATTATTGATCCAACAGTGCTTACTGGGATGTCCAACCTCTTAGATATAATTTTACGCCTATTTCCAAGTTCTGAAATTCTATTACCCTATCATTAATTTCCTTAGAATACTCCTTAGTGTTAATTTTTCTCTTTTTTCCTTCATACTGACAGTATCTTTAATAACAGTTCAACTGAGGTGGTTTTTGTTCAGAAAATTGGAGCTGCTTTACTATTTCACATATGTATGGCAATTATAATTCAGTTGTGTCTGCATTAAGACAATCACTTTCATCAGGAGCTTTCGGAATCTGGGGGGCCGAATACATATATCAGGCAGTGTTTTTGCAGTTGAATACTTTTGCAAGCCACTGTTCATAGACTCCTGGGCTAAATTTACTATCTCACCTAGAAGAATGTTGGATGCTGGAACATGTACATTGTCAAAGTGTATCTCAAAATGGCCACCATGACATGCATCTGTAGAGAATCAAAGAGGCAGAAGATAAACATCACCAACACTGACACAAAATCAGCAGTGCAAGTGCATACTATTTTTTATCTTAGCACATGTACACAGCAAGGAGGTCTATGGTTAAGACATGGCAAAAAAATTCTCACAGTAAGTGAAGTCATGCCAAAGTTAATCTTTTTATCCTACAGGAAGTGTGTATTACATAAAGTGTATGTTACATAAAGTGCAATTGCAAAATTGATCTTTATAGCAGCAATTGAGCAATACAAAATATTTATTAGTTATTATTTACAATATTTTTATTACTAGACACAAAACCCCTTCAATAACTTAGAGATCTGTCATTTTTATTTTTAATATATTTAATTAAATTTATTATTTAATTGAAACATAACCTCTATTTCACTGAACAAAACCTCTTTAATGTAAAGGTGAGTTTTGTGTTAAAGAAGTGCATGTATTTTGACAACGGAAAAAAAACATTTAAGTATAATAAACGGTATAATGGTTAAAAGGACAGAAGACAGTAAAATTGCAGACAGATGCAAAACAGATAAACAATGGAGCTTACCATCTTGTCCAAACACAGTAAGAGGTCGGACTTTCCTCACACCATATGTGTCCATAGGAACCAAAATCATACTGTGCTGACCATGTCTAATACACACACACACACACACACATTAATGCTTACATAATTAGACCTAATTACTACTATGCTTAGAATTAAATCTAACCCTAACCTTAACCCCAGTAACACATATGTTTTTCTTTTAATAGAATTAATTAAGTATTTTAAGTAATTAAGGCATTTGTACTTTTGGGGACCAGCCAAATGTCCCCAGAAGGTCAAAAGTCTCAGATATACTTATCTTTGTGGGGACATTTGGTTCTCAACAAGATCTAAAAATGTAAACATCCATAATCCATTTTGATAATATTACATGATTATTAAAACTTTTATATAAATATTTAATATTTAATTGCCATATCAGTTTTCCTTTATTAGTGATAGTCTTTAAGTAGAAGTCCATCTGTTCTAGTAAATAGAATGTCAAATTTCACTGGTTGTGTAAGTACAGCTGGTGTAGTTCTGTTAAGGCCATCAGGCACATGCTCTGTGAGGAATCAACACATATTCCCTGTTCCACCTCCCTGACATTTCTTTTTCACTTTCGTCTGGAGACGTTATCCTTCCTAATTTTGACAGCACTCTCTCCCATTCTCACACCCATAAACAGTTACACACAAACAAATCAAACATAGTGCACACCTTTTCTACATGCTCCCATGTTTTGAGGTATAGCCTGGTCCAGGGAAAGAGAACAAGGGAAACTGAGAACTGTTTTATTGGCCAGGACAGAGATAAGTCATTCACATCTGGCAATTATGTATTGGCACACTGGCCCACTCTATGACTTAACCCCTAAACTCCCATCTTATTATCAGTAATTCACCTTATAGCAATATTATTTAGTAACTTACGAGTCACTCCATAACTAATGAAAATTTGTAGGTCAGAGAGTAGGAATATAATTTTGTAGTACTGAGTACTATACACGCACTGTCAAATCTCTAGGGACTGTTGTGTGTATAAATTCCAGGAGATCAGCAGTTTCTGCAATACTCAAAAACGATCATCTGGCACCAACAACCATGCCACAGTTAAAGTCATAGATATCACACTTTTTCTTCATTCTGATGTTTGATGTGAATATTACCTGAAGCTCTTGACCTGTATCTTCATGATTTTATGCACTGCACCACATGATTAGCTGATTGGATAGCTGCATAAATGAGCAGGTGTACAGGTGTTCCTATTAAAGTGGACAGTGAGTATATTTTAGACATACTGTAAACCTGATACTCAAACTGGTGCATTTCTATTTCATGCTTCCTAACCACCAGGGGCACTGTGTGATACCTCAATACATCCTTAAGTCACATAGCACCAAATGATGCAGTAAGTACATTATATACTGCCATCATACAGAAATCATTACCTTATTCCTTCTCATCTCTACACATACGGCTACATGAACACGGTATAGAGCTATCCACTTATATATTGGGCCAGAGATACACGTATCCTGTCCTTCAAAGCTGGGAGTAGCTTCCTCTCATTCCATTCTACCTCATTCAGTATACCTTCTTCTATATTACAAATATTTTAAAAGAACACTACAGGGATTTGTACAGCATAAACTGTGTGCAGTATGTTGAGAGAAAACCACTCAGCCAAGATAGCAAAGCATTAGCTACAAGTTCCACTAATTATCTAGTTGGCAGGTAATGTGAATAGGAGAAAATGCAGAAGGAAGAACTTACTCGGCCAGAAAAGAGATCACAGTACAGTGAATAGAAAATGACTCAACACAGGTCAGTAGAGATGAATGTCCTCAAACAAAGAGCTAATTTCTAGATGAATCAACAACTATATCTCAAAACATGGGAGCAGGCTGAAGTGGCTGAAGTGTAATCAGTGATCTACAAGCTAAGACCAGGCAACTCAGAGGCTCCGTGTAGCTCAGTGGCTCGTCATCATCCTCATCCTTAATCAAAGAAGCACAAGGAAACTATGTGTACAGTCATATCTGTAATGTCCTTCAGGTTAGTGACAGCTCACTGGTTAAGGCACTGGGTTACTGATACAACCGAGCATTAAGGGCCTTGCTCAAGAGCTCAATAGTGGCAGCTTGGTGATATTGGGATTTGAACTTCCCATCAGTGTAGGTACCACGTATCTATCTTTATGGGGCGCATCTTTATAATAACTTTATTTATCATTTTTACAGCAACCAGAAGCACTTAAGACAAGTATATGTCACCCCTTGAACAAACAAAATGGCTTGACCAGCCTCTTTCAGCCTCTCTGGGTCCACTGGACAACTGGGGATTCACCATAAAAGAGAGAAGCTCTCTCCCTGATAGGCTGATTGCCATGCGCAATCTGGCTGAAAAGAGGACCCTTACTTTACTGTCATCTGGAATCGTATTGAGAGAAATGCTCACTGCTCCCAATGGCTTAAATCAACCAGTGATACACTTAATGCTCAACTCAGTATCCTCTCTCAGTTGTAAGTTGCTTTGGTTAAATGCATCAGCCAAATGAGGAAATATAAATGTACATACATAAATGCTGAGACTCTGGGCTCACCATCTTCTGGGCAGAGTTCTGCTTCAGCCTCTGCCAGTTTACAGGCTTTACACTAGCTGTGACAGAAACTTTAAAGATGGCTGGGCGCGAGTTGGATGCCGCAATGCACCTCACAGCATTAAATGCACTCTTTTGCATTTCAAATGTGTTAAGGTCAGGGCTCTGTTCTGGCTACTCGAGTTATTCAAGTTCTTCCACTCAGACCTTAGCAAACCATGTATTTATACACCTTGCTTTGTGTGCAGGGGTGTCATTCAGGAATATGTTTGGGCTAAGCCCCTTAATTCCAGTGAAGGAAGCATACAAAGACATCCTTTATAGACATCGTATGCAAAGGCATCAATAAGCCCACTTGCCTAAATGACTATCGTCCTGTAGTCCTCACATCACATATCATGAAGGTTTTTGAGAGGCTTATCAAAAACTCCATTTGCACCTCCATCCCTGACACCATCAACCCACTCTAGTTCACCTACTGCCCCAATAGGCCTACTGAGGATGCAATCTCACACGTCTTACACACCCACACACCCTCACCCACACTGATAGCAACAAAGGGAACAATGTGAGGCTGCTGTTTAGACTATAGCTCAGCCTTCAATACCATAGTCCCACACAGACTTAATGCCCCCCTATGTGACTGGGTCATGGACTTCCTTACAGGCAGACCCCAGGTAGTGAGAGACTCCAATACCATCACCCTGAGCACTGGAGCCTCACAAGGTTGTGTCCTGAGCCCCCTGCTCTACGGTCTATACACACATGACTGTATGTGTGTTCCAGTTCTATCGTCAAGTTTGCTGAAGACACAGTGGTTATAGGTCTCATCAACAATGAGGCCGCCTACCTTGACGAGGTAGAGAACCTGGTAGCTTGGTGCCAGGCTAAATGTCTCTCTCTGAACATCAGCAAAACCAAGGAGCTGGTTGTGGACAGGAAGAGGCAGCAGTGGGACTACATCCCGCTTGAGATCAGGTTCAGGTACCTTGGACTACACATCTCTGAGGACCTGACCTGGACTCATCACATCCAAGCCTAGGTGAACAACGTAAGATAACGGCTGTACCATCTGAGACTGCTGAAGAAATTCAGGGTCTCAATTTTATTTGTATAGTGCTTTTAACAATGGACATTGTCACAAAGCAGCTTTACAGAAATAAATACCTCCTCAACATGAGGAGTCATAAATACCTTCTCAACACAGATATGTCCACCGCACAGATCCCTTAGGACCCCATAAAGAGTCGTAAGGGACTCTGCACTCCACTGACACTCCGCATACTGCACTTTGTATCGTTACTATACATAACATACTGACATATTTTGTACATCCCTATTTTTTGCACATTCCTGTACAAACATTTTCTATTTCTTATTATTTAGTTTTTTAAATGCACAGTCTATGAATGAGTAGGCCGGGTTTTCATTTTCACTGCATGTTTTATACTGTATATAACTGTGTATGTGACAAACAAAATCTTGAATCTTGAATCCTATACAGCTCCACAAATTATTTTTGGGAATAACATTCTGTTGATTTTACAAGTTTAGTCGACCCTGATATTTACCACAATATGTTTCCTTATGATAAATGCATTTTATAGGAGTTATTTGACAGTAAATAAAGAGGCATGGTTAACATGGTGATTGACAGTTTTGTGCACGGCAGGCAAAGCCTCATGAAAGTGCATGAACATTCCACAATGAGCCTGAAGCTCCTGACAGTTCTGTTACAAAGCCATGTCTTGTTTTGCTGTAAACTGTTGTAACAGACCCTAGCTAGCTTGCTGTACTGATGATAACTACCAAATCAATGTGAATAAACTGAGTGATGGAACAAAACAAGGCAGCTAACACTAGCTAAATTTCATAATAATCTATGATTTAGTATAAGGCCTTAGTGAACACTCGAAATATCTTGGTAAGGTTAGCCTGTCACTCCCTGTTAAACTAACCACACTGACAAAATCAGCTGGGCCACTACCATCCACTGCATATGCTCTGGCTCCAGGGTCTCTACTGCACAGATATTGGCTCTAATTTCATTTTGACCAAAAAAGCCTTCTAAAATACATGAATGGCATCATGCTGTCCACTCATATATACAGTCACTGGGTTAAACTAGGATAATTTCAGTAGCTAACATAAGTGACTAGGTAGCAAGTGAAGTTCTATACAATGATAAATACTGATTATATACAGGACCTTCTACTTCTGATTAAGTAATTAGAAAAACTCAGAGTTTACACAGATCTAGGCTAAATGACCAGCACCCTCTTCCACCCTCAATACCACGACTGAGGTGAGACCCTTGAGTAAGGCACCGAACCCACAACTGCTCCCCAGGCGCCGCAGCAAAAAAGGCTGCCCACTTCTCCAGGTGTGTGTTCACTACCGAGTGTGTGCACTTGGATTTGGATGGGTTAAATGCAGAGCAGAAATTCCGAGTATGGGTCACCATACTTGGTGACTTCACTTCACTTTTTTTTTTTAAAGACATTCAATCTCAGTTTTTCACAACTCCACACATTTCATGTGACCATAAATTATTATGTATTAAGAGACAGTGCCTTTTTTGCCCATGATGGGAAAATCCAAACTCAACTGTAAAAAGCAAACAACTGTATGCAAAAAAAAAAAAAAATTTTGGGACCACACAGTGTAACAAATCCAGGAAGGTGGATGCAAGTGCAGAAAAGCTTTATTAAATAAAAAAAACTAACAAACAACCGAAAGGCAGGAAAAGAACCAAAAACTAGCAAAGCAAACCAAAATCAAGACAAGGCTATGACAAGAAAAACATAACAGGTGTAAGGAATTTAGCTCATTAAGATGTCGACTTAATGTGATCTTGTAGTTTTTATGGAAGTAAGGATCATTAATGCAAACAGTAATATGGATTATCCTGGGGGAATTTTATCAGAATAAGTTTACAACATTGACTGCTCATTTCATCCAGCGAAATGTTTGGTGAGGCGTCTTATTAACTCTGGCAAGTTATTACTATCGTGGCCGTCGACAGAATAACTTCCTCTGAGGATGACCCTTCTAGAGCACAGTACTAAGTTCAGGCACTGAGGAACTTAGATGGTGAGCAGAGAAACACAGCACAACATCACCTTGAACATTGACGAGACTTTATTATTCTAAGCTACTATACACATAGACTAAACTACTAGTGAAAGTGAAGTGACTTGTGGCCAAGTATGGTGACCCATACTCGGAATTTCTGCTCTGCATTTAACCCATCCAAGTGCACACACACAGTAGTGAACACACACACACCATGAACACACACCGGGAGCAGTGGGCATCCTTTTTTTGCTGCGGCGCCCAGGGAGCAGTTGGGGGTTCGGTGCCTTGCTCAATGGTCAAGGGTCACATACTACACACATATACTAAACTACTACACACATATGCTAAAGTACTACACACATAGACTAAAATACTACACACAACCAACAAACACAGACATTCACACTCATACATGTAGGAATAGGGCATGAGAAGAACCAGTGATAATAATCAGAAGGTTGAGTTCATAGACAAAAGTATGAGAGGACACAAGACCCTGACCTGAGTGAACCATCAATATGTCAGCATTAACTTCTGAATTGGTTAGAGAGTTCTTAATGTTATCACACCAGCTTAATGAAGTTGGGAGGTATCAATACTTGCTTTGCTTGGGTGGTGAATGGAAGTAGTTGGTGGTGGTCAGCAGGTTCTAGTTGGACCGGAGTTGGAGGATCTTAGAGAAGTTGCTGATCGTCACCGGAGAGGGAAGATGGAGTCTGGATGGCTGGGCAAAGGGTCAACCCAGGCGATGTTCGGTGATGAAAGCCTTGGGATCTTCTGGTGCAAGTTCTCTTCCAGTTCCACTCTGTTCCTTTTTCAGCTCTGTTCTGGTTCCAGCTCACGTGCTTGGGCATGAAGTTTTTATGCTAGTTTGGATAAGCTGGCCTCCTAAGGTCTTCAACCAACCATGGGTCGGCTTGGAGATGATTGGAGAGCAGCTTGCCTGGCCCTCCAGTTAATTTGCATGTGACCACTCTCAGGTCGTATCTTTCTTAATGTACATTGTAATGTGGCCTTATTTGTCTTTTGAAGTGAAGTGAAGTGAAGTGACGTCAAGTGAAGTGACTTGTGGCCAAGTACGGTGGCCCATACTCGAATATTGGCTCTGCATTTAACCCATCCAAGTGCACACACACACAACGTGAACACACACCTGGAGCAGTGGGCAGCCTTTTTTTTGCTGCAGCGCCCGGGGAGCAGTTGGGGGTTTGATGCCTTGCTCAAAGGTCTCACCTAGGTCATGGTATTGACTGAAATTTGCAAACCATCAACAGCTTCAGCACATGAAAACAAACGTGCAGATACCAAACACAACATACATAAGTGTGACCATTAGCTTCTGGATACAATTGTGTGTTTACAGAGTGACATAGGTCTAATATTATACAATTTCATTAACAGTAAGGTTGCATTATATTGTCGGTTCGAATACATGATTTTGGAGGTAGTACCAGGCTTCCCACCATGTGAGAAGTTGCCATAACTGAGTTGTAAGTTAACCTTAGATTCTTGCCCTCCTGTTTGAGGGCGTGTTCCCTATATAAACTTAATACACAGACAACAAAAAGAAGAGGATAAAAAATATGAGTAATGGCGCCCTCTGGCGGTCTAGGGGGAGATTGTCCATGGTGGTTGTAACACACAGACACTGCATCATTCAGAAAAGAAGCACAAGTTAACTCCCAGTGATGAATGAACTTTGGTCTGAAATGTTCAACTGAACCCTGGGGAAAGACTGCCCAAGGAGGACATGACATACACTATATTACCAAAAGTATTCGGTCACCCATCCAAATGATCAGAATCAGGTGTCCTAATCACTTGGCCTGG
>JAKKZN010000022.1:9139232-9150307 GCA_033441825.1 Pangasius elongatus | reverse complement strand
CTGTTGAGCTACATGAAACAGAAAGACCGTCTAGAGTAACAGTGTGACCTGTAAACTTACTTCTTACAGCTTTAGGTCCAAGAAGCAGAACCTCTGTTTGCATACTCTCTGCCTGCATACTCTCGCCACATGAGGCCGGGCATTGTTGTGCACCAGGAGGAACCCTGGTGGGTCTGACAACGGATCCAAGGATTTCATCCCGATACCTAATGGCAGTCAGGGTGTCATTGTCTAGCCTGTAGAGGTCTGTGCGTCCCTCCATGGATATGCCTCCCCAAACCATCACTGACCCACCACCAAACCGGTCATGTTGAATGATGTTACAGGCAGCATAACATTCTCCACGGCTTCTCCAGACCCTTTCACTTCTGTCACATGTGCTCAGGGTAAACCTGCTCTCATCTGTGAAAAGCACAGGGCGCCAATGGTGGACCTGCCAATTCTGGTGTTCGGGCAGTGAGCACAGGGCCCGCTAGAGGATGTTGGGCTCTCAGGCCACCCTCATGAAGTCTGTTTCTGATTGTTTGGTCAGAGACATTCACACCAGTGGCCTGCTGGAGGTCATTTTGTAGGGCTCTGGCAGTGCTCATCCTGTTCCTCCTTGCACAAAGGAGAAGATACCGGTCCTGCTGATGGGTTAAGGACCTTCTACGGCCCTGTCCAGCTCTCCTAGAGTCACTGCCTGTCTCCTGGAATCTCCTCCATGCTCTTTAGACTGTGCTGGGAGACACAGCAAACCTACTGATGTACATATTGATGTGCCTTCCTGGAGGAGTTGGACTTCCTGCGCAACCTCTGTAGGGTCCAGGTATCGCCTCATGCTAGCAGTAGTGACACTGACCCTAGCCAAATGCAAAACTAGTAAAAAAAAAAAAAAAAAAAAACAGTCAGAAAAGATGAGTAGGGGAAAAAAATGTCAGTGGCCTCCACCTGTAAAACCATTCCTATTTTGGGGGTCGTCTCACTGTTGCCCATCTAGTGCACCGGTTGTTAATTTCATTAACACCAAAGCAGCAGAAACTTATTAACAACCCCCTCTGCTACTTAACTGACCAGATCAATATCCCAGGAGTTTAATTTACTTGATGCTATACCCTGCTTAAAAGGTGTTCCTTTAATTTTTTTGAGCAGTGTATTTCTATTATAGGAAATATTTTTAGTCCAGATACATTATCTCCATTTTTATTTGCATACAAAAATATAAACACTGAGGCAAGGGAAATTGAAATATTGAAATGAGCTGCTGTGGGTCACCCTGATAATTCTGTATTAGTAATAGTATTAATTGGAAGGAGTGTCACTTGGTGAAACATTTTTTGTGTGGAAAAAAAAAATCTGACTCCACTTTGACAGACGTGAGTTGGCAGCCAATCAGATATTATAGGAAATAGATGGAAACAGATGTAAATAACAGGTATTTGTAAGTGCAGATTTTGTTCATTATAAGTGAGCAACCATGAAACACAAAGACTGAGAGAAAAAACAAGAATAGTGAAGCAAGGCAACAACATGAACAATACAGGAATCAGGTGCAACGATACCAACAACAGATGACAAAAGCTATACACTGAGTGCTGCACAAGATGTGACTTAAATACTAGTGCTAATTAACATGAACATGAATCAGGTGCAGGGCAGTCATGTGACTTGAATGTTGTGATCATGTGGTGTGCAGTGGCTGATGAGTTCGGCGCAACCATGACAGAACCCCCACTTTAAAGCGTAGCACCTGAAGAACAGTTTGTCTTCAAGAAGGGGTCCTGGGCAACCAAGCCCAAAGTCTCTGTTTCTGAAGGCCCTTGGGACGTTGAAGAGTGGTACTCTTAGTGTAGTTGGCTGGAGACGCGATATCCTCCACTGGGCAGTGAGGTGAACCAATCACCTCCACATAGCAAAGGGGTGGCGCAACATCCAAGGCGAGGCATGAGAGCAGAGCGATGGCCACCGTGAAGGCAGAGGGCGTGCGATATCCTCTGCAGACCCAGAGCGGGGAGCAACATCCTCTGTGGAGGAAGAGGGGGGAGCGATGTTGATTGGACGTTTTTTTGGAAGAGGGGAAGGAGTGATGTCCTCAGCGAAGCCAGGAGACAGAGTGACATCCTCAGCAAAGCAAGAAGGTGGAGTGACGTCCTCAGACAAGAAAGGAAGCAGAGTGACATTCTCAACTGAGCAAGGAGGCAGAGTGACGTCCAAAGCAAAGCAGAGTGGCATAGCAACATCTGTAGCAGAATAGGCAGACGGAGTGATGCCCATGGCGAGGCCATCAGCCATAATGGTGTCCTTTGTGGGGCAGAGGAGTATAGGGACAAGCAACGAGGCAGGGTGACGTCCTTAGCAGGGCTGATAGGGTGGGAGACAGTTCCAGCTTGGTCGGGCAGCCCTCCTCAAAACACTTCAAAAGAGGGCACATGGCTTCAAGCCATTCCAGCGTGGCATTGACCCAATTTTACTGTCCCTGTTGCTTCCACATCAGTTGGTTCTGCTCTAGGAGTTCCTATTAGCCCTTGTAAAAATCTGCTGCATGTACGGTACTCAAAGACACAGCACAATAAATATAACAGACATTTGAGACTCAAACATGCACACACAAAAGTGTGTTCATTCAACTCCCTGTTTAATATTAATGAATGTTTAACATGGACACTTTCTTAACAAATGCAGTTTTCTCAAAGTGTCGAGTTGCTATGGTATTGACCCCTGAGCTTACCTTCTGAGCAGGCAGTATGTGTTTTTTCATGAACTCTTTAACCTGCTGGAGCACAGCGTAACCTTTAGCAGACTGGAGAAATAACCTATCAGGAACTTTTACAGTCAATGAGGAGCTGCACACAAAACACACAAACAAAATAAATACTTACTGGCACCCTTTTTAAAAATGTGCAAAATTAAACTGAATAACAAATCAGTATGTGATATTTTGAGCTAAAATCTACATGTACTTTTAATTAAACTTTTTAAAAGGCATTTTCTTAAGAAGTGAAAATAGGTTTGTCTGGTTTATAGCTCTATGGATAAGTCTGAACTGGCAGAGACAGACAAGTTTTGGGCTGGAATATCCTGGTACTTAGCAGAATGCCAACAATTTTCACAAGGGCCCCCTGAACCACCAGCTACAAAACAGCCTCAAAGCATCAATAATCCACCACCATATTTTACAGTGGATATCTGATGCTTTTCTGGGTATGAAATCCACTTTTGTAACCAAACATGATTATGTTATGCAATGACCAGAAAGTTTGAAATGATACAGACCACAGTTCTAATGGCAATTTGTGAGATTCATGTGCTGCATTTTGTTATATACTATATTATTTTTAGTTTTTATAAAACGGTTATCAAAAAAAAAAAATTTTTGATAGTGTCTATCTTGATAGACTAATATAATACAAGTTAGGTAACTCTAGCATACCTGAAGACACAAAGTCACTGAAATTAATCTACCATTGTCAAGAGTCTGCAAAGTTAAAAATGTGCTCACTAGAGTAATTAATTATTAAAAGCAGCCACATCCTTATAATCAAACTGCTGCAAATAATGAGAAATATTTAGGGAAAGCAGAAATAGCAAAGTGCATTTGTAAAGCATGAATCTCGTGTTACATGTTAGAAGACAATTAAACATTGGAAATTAATCCATTTGAGTTAAAAAAAGATGAGACAGATGAGACACAAAAAGTTTACCTTTTTTGATTACAAAACTGTTAACTTGACTGTTTTTGTCAAATAAATTTAAACTTTAACAGGAATCAAATAATTAAAAATGACTAAACATTTTTTCAAGAAGAAAAAAATAAGATTAAAATCCACATTAGCTTTCAAAGTTAGCAATGTTATTGATAAGAAATAATTTCATATATCATGACTATGTGAAATATTTTTCAAGAGAAGATGATTCTGAAGAGTTTTTCCCCCAAATACAGTGCAATGCAGCACAGGATAATCTGGATTTTGAGGTCACATTTTAATTCATCATTTTATGTTTAAAGCCACGTGGATGGGGAAAAGAGGCCTACTTCAGGCAATCATACTTTATTTTAGACCTTATATCATGTGTAGCCCATCTACTATTACTATAAATATTTTTAATACAGTAATACATGCAAAAGGCATAAATCTGTAAAACATGTCAAAGGTACACTAACCTAGAACCAAGAGGCCCATGAGCAAGGCTTGACTGTTTAGTTAAAAAATAAAAAAGTAAAAAAAAAAATTTAAAAAAAAAGTACATGTAAAATGTAAGTCACTCTAGAATCAGAGCATCTGCCAAATGCCATAAATGTACATGTAAATTATCAAATTGATTTATGTTTTTGTTCAATGATACCAAATAGCAAATGAAAAAAAAATTGCTTCAATATCTTACATTTGCAATTAAGCACAGCCAATTTTACAAGTATGATATTATCATGGTGAACCCTATATAAATTTGTTGCAGACAGCTATGCTTTCATAGTTATATTTAGCTAGCTAGCACAGTGGTACCTCAATGGCAGCATATGTAACTATGAAACTATGACTAGTGCTAGTCATAAAGCTATATTAACCTTTTTTGCACACTCATTATCTGAATGTGATCTTAACTCTATTTAAAATGCCAAGCTGTGTTTTTACCTAAGCTCAGAAGCCAACCAACTATTGTGAGTTAATAAATTCACAGCTAGAATTGATGCCATATGCTGAATTTTAAGACTGAGATGTATCATTTTTTTAAAAGACTACTGTAAAAATATCATAATCTGTGATAAAATATTAAGTAAATATTAGGATATAAAAATGTAATAGACCTAAATGAAATGATATCCAATATAATTACTTTACTATCATAAGCTGTTTTATTGAGTATGGAAATGACCTGTGGGCGATCTTCAGAGCCAGCTGAACTAAAGGTTCCACGCTCTCGCCAAACTGAGCCGCATTAGGAGCACTGGCATTCCCCAGCAAAGACCTTGCATAAATACCCTATCCACACACACACACACACACACACACACACACACACACACACACAAAAAAAAAGCAGAAGGATTCAGGAGAGACAGACTTCAGAAATACACCAAAATAAGTCAGCCTGTATTCTGAGATGTTCAGTATAAGAAATCTGTTAAAAGATAAACATCACTGAGTTCTCTGTAAGACAATCTAAAACCACTTCTAGCATATGGGTGGATTTCACACATGTTGAGGTCTGGTTCATGTCACTAAATAAACCGGCAGGTCAACAGAAACTAAAAACTAAGCAGGCAATTAGAGATGTCAAGTGGGCAATCCCACAGGATGCTGCATACCTGTGCAATGCAGGCCATTTTAAACATGGCCAAGGCAATAAAGAAATTCTGATGTGAGAGTGAAAGAGGGATTCCACAGCACTGGCGGTAAATGGAGATCAAGTCTTCTGCAGGAGGGATGCCTGAAAGAAAAACAATAATAACCATTATGAAAATGAAAGAAAATCAATTGTCAAGAACCATGCAAATGTGCACAATTGTGTATAAATGCCTTCTGTTTAACCCCGGTGTCCCTGATCCTCAAAGACACTAGATACTAATCTAATTCAGACTTGACCTCGTTATTTGATCCATTACAGATACAAATTACTATACCAGAGGTATTCAGCTAAAAGTTAAGGTCCAATAAATATCCTTGCCTACAAAGATCCGGATAAGCAACTAGCAAGATACAATGGTGACTACCAAGATAGTATCAGTTACCTTTTAATGCTTAATATTAATGATTAGTCAATGACTACAAATAAGACATAAATAAAACTTCATCGACTTGATTTCATCAAAGTGATTATCCTTTGCTTTGCATTACCACTTTCGACAAGCACCATGATCTCTCAACAGATGCAGTTGGTAACAGAAGTAGATGGTTATGAACTTGAAGTGGGGAGAAAAAAAAGCATACTTCTCTTTCTAGTCATGCTTAAACTTTCTTTTATTTATATACACTAACGAAACACTTTATTAGGAACACAATACTAATGCTAGGTTGGGCCTTTTGCTCTCAAAACAGCCTCAATTCTTCATGGCATGGATTCCACAAGGAATGTTAGAAACATTCCTCTGAAATTTTGGTCCATGTTGACATGGTTGCGTCACATAATTCCTGCAGATTTGTCAGGTGCACTTTCATGCTGTGAATCTCTCATTCTATCACATCCCAGAGGTGTCCTATTGGTTTCAGATCTGGTGACTGGGAAGGCCACTGAAGAACACTGAACTAATTGTCATGGTCATAAAACCGGTTTGACACAACTTTTGCTTTGTGATATGGTGCATTAAAATGCTGGAAGTAGTCATATGAAAATTGTGGGCATGAAGGGATAGTGTCCATGGGTAAATTGTGGACATGAAGGGATGCACATGGTCAGCACAATACTCAAATAGGCTGTGGCATTTAAGCAATGATTGATTGGTATTAACCGGCCTAAAGTGTGCCAAGAAAACATTCCCCACACCATTACACCAGGTTGGGTCCATGGATTCATGCATTCATCTGGCAGCAAATTCTGGTCCTACCATCTGTGTGCCTCAGCAAAAATTGAGATTCAGCAAAGTAGGCTGCATTTTTCCAGTCTTCAGCTGTCCAGTTTTGGTGAGCCTGTAGTTACTGCAGCCTCAGTCTTCTGTTCCTGGTTGACAGGAGTGGAACCCCATGTGGTCTTCTGTTGTTGTAGTCCATCCACCTCAAGGTTCGAGGTATTGTGAATTCTCAGATGCTTTTCTGCTCACCACAATTGTACAGAGTGGTATCTGAGTCACCGTAGCCTTTCTGTCAGTTCGAACCAGTCTGGCCATTCTCCATTGACCACTCTAATCAACAAGCCGTTTCCATACACAGAACTGCCGTTCACTGGATGTTTTTCTTTATTGCACCATTCTGAGTAAACTCTAGTGACTGTTATGCATGAAAAATCCCAGGAGATCAACAGTTATAGAAACACTCAAACCAGACCATCTGGCACCAACATTTGTGCCGCTGTCAAAATAACTGAGATCACATGTTTTCCCCCATTCTGATGGTTGATGTGAACATTACCCCAAGCTCCTGACCTGTATCTGCATTATTTTATGTTGCATTGCTGCCACATGATTGGCTGATTAGATAATTGCATGAATGAGTAGGTGTACAGGTGTTCCTAATTAAGTTCTCAGTGAGTGTATATGTCATCATTTCACTGATAAGAGAGGTTAAATTTTAAAAAAAAAAAAAAAAAGGAAAAAATTATTTACAATTAACAAAATAAAAATTAGTTCAATTGCTTGTCTGCCTGTCTAATCTTCCCAATTCATTCTTCTGTTCAGGACAAAATATCAGAAACACCACAAGAAAATGGGTAGATCTTATCTCTGAAGTGACTTAAGACTATCAAATAACTATGTCCATTATTTATAGCGGCAACGGACATCTGGGACTTTAAGCACCAATATCAGGATCCACATAAAGTTGAAAAAACAGGGTGATCAGGAGCTACAAAATCAGGGGTCAAAGCATGCATAAAACAAGTACTAAATTTGTGTGTAAGACCCGCCCATGCACACAAGAAAATTTATATTTATCACATGTGCATACACACAGCTGTATGCAATGGCCATTGATAAATCCCACATATTCTAAATTTATGTGCTTGTGCATGGCCACACTCATTTGCATAAAGAAATGCCCTCAAACTGCCATATATGCTAAACAGTTCCCTTTAAAAAGCACTGTAGCCTGTTTGTGGTGCTACTTGTTTCAGACAACATGCATGCTAAAAAGGTCTAAAAAGAAATATACATATTTTATGAGTATGTGTGTATTGTATTTCCCTAATTACATTTAGAAACTCTGCAATGGCATGAAAATTCATCATTTTTGCTGTCTTTTCCGGTGCTGGTTTAGGAAATGTAATGTATTGCAGTGTGAGCGATATGAATGAAGATAAGACGTGTCATTATTCAACCCGTAGATGGTTGGGAAATGCCATTACCATCTCCACTTCCTCTTTGAAATGTGTCCGTAGCTAAAGGTCTAGAATAGAGATCAACGAAAACTGCACTGGGCAAATGAAATCAGCTGATGATTCGCTCCTCACTCTCAGCATAGAGTTTCCAGTGGTGCAAAAACACATTCCCTCAACAAAGCTGCATAAGCCCAATCTTCAAACAAGGCATATTCCCAGTCAAATTTTACATTTTCTTTATGATTTTACTTTACATTCCGTCTATACCGAAATCAGTCATTACTCTCTCAATTATAGTGATATTATAGACAATAAGTGATATAGAAGCTGTGCATAGTCAGTTTACCTGTTATTACACCTTTCTACCACTACAGGTAAATATACACACATCCTCACGCATAAGAAATACTTCCCATTCAGTACATAGAATTGTGCAAACGTATGGTTTATACACAAAACTATGTGTATGCACAGTTGATAAATGAGGCCCCAGGTGAGTATTTTCTGTTTAATCAATGCAATGAAGCAGTGAATTATTAAAATAGATAATTGTTTCAATAGAGCATGTCAGCTGACCTCAGCTATTTAGCCTAACAGCTAGCATTACCCGGTATGATTATAAAAGCAACTGTGTCAAGCATTATTATTAGCATTATTACCCAAACATGGATGTTAATTTCAGTGACATTTGCCTTACTTTATGCCTATTAACTTTAACTAGAAAATCATTTTTTAATCTTTTTTTTTTTAAGAACATAACCAAGAGTAGTGGAGTGAGTCCTCTCTGTATCTGTTTTTTGCTGTTGCTGACTGTTATTTTACAGTTAAATAAGAGAGGTTTAAAGCAAAATATCTTTGTTATTATATACTCTGTACATCACATATAGATTTTATTTTGTGCAATAAATTAACCGCACAATAAAATGAAAATATTGCAATTGATTGTCATTTTGACAAAGTAACTTCAGTGTAGTTAGCTACTTCTTCTTAGCAGCCTGTAGTGTAGCTACTGTAACTCATTAGTAGCTTGTAGCTTGACAAGTTACAGCTTCAAAGTAGCTTTCTCAACACTGTTAATTATTAAATAACAGCATGTATCATGTCAGTTATACAAGAGGTCTGATAAATAATAATACTTTGACCTGTGAGATTTCAAAGCAAAATGAGGCATTTTGAAAAATTATAAAAAAAAAAAAAAAAAAATTTACAAAAAGAAAAAAAAAAATCACTCCTTGTTATACCCCTTGTGTTGCAAGTGGCCACTTGATATGCACTTCGAAGGTATGAGTGGAAGTCAATAAGCAAAGGTTAAAATATTGAAAATCAGTAGACAGAAGAGAAGAGAGGGCCCACCATCTATCCCTGTAACTCCACCAAGAATAGTGCTGATATTTAGATGGGAGGGGCAGTAATGGGGCATGAGGAAATAAGTCAGGTCTGCAAGGGGTTGCCCAGTTGTGGATAACTCCCAATCCAATATGGCTAGCACTCGGGCCTGTAAACAGAAAAAAGGAACATAAACACATGATACTGAAAACAACCTATAAATAACTATCAATGACAAACATTTTCAGAAAATCTGTGCAAAGATGTCTTTTTTTGATTTGTAAAAATGTATGTATGGCAAATTCATGCCATGGTCATGAGAGCTATTTATATTTTTTTTTCCATTACATGAGATTTGTAGTAATTAATTAATTCATTCATTCATTAAAATTTTATTAGTTTTATTAATTTTTATTCATTACATTAAAGATTTTTATGAATACTCATGGCAGTCTTATGACACCATAATAACAGAGCTATCACTGTGACTCTAAGTTGTCAGTTGGGCTGTGATGTCACATCCACCATTCTACACTCTGGTCAAAGGTTTGTGGACACCTGACCATCATACCAATATGCTTTTTGAACGTTACTTTCCCGATTTACGCAGCCATTTACAGTTATAGTAACCTCCACTCTTCTGGGAAGGCTTTGCTCTAGATTTTGGAACGTGTCTGTGGGGATTTGCCCACAAGAGCATTAGTGAGATCAGGCACTGATATCGAGCGAGAAGCCCTGGGGCATGTCTGCATGTCTCCAATTCACCCCAAAGGTGTTCAGTGGGATTGAGGGCATGGGTCTTGTTTTGTGCACTGGGGCATTGTCATGCTAGAACAGGTTTGGGCTTGACACCTCAGTTCCAGAAGTACACTAAACTATTCAATTCATTTTTATTTGTATAGCGCTTTTAAAAATTGACATACAAAACTACAAAATCAGTTGTCATGAAGTTCGACAGTCAGCCTGAAAAGTGTCAAAACATAACCTTATGTCAACAAGTATCTGTCAGTTGACTCAGATGTTGTCATCTTGACAGTAGAATTGACAAAAAGAGCCTTTGTTCAGTTTATGACCATAAGGTTACGAATTTCTACCCATTCTGTTTATTTAGGTTTATGTCAATTATCATGAAAGGCTTGTGAACACTGCAAGTGTTACAAAAATAGCATAGTGTGTCACATTTGAAAGCCAGATTTATAACTCTGATGTTATTCAGTGCAACAGGAAGTAACTGATTTATTTTTAAAATCTATTTTTGCTTCAACTGCTTCATTATCCCTTTTCTAATTCAACTGCTTCATTTTCCTTTGTCCAATTCAGCACTTTAATTTGTAAATATTGGATGGCTGCACTAATTTGTGAGCACTTTGGTATCAAAACCTGAGCAAAACTAAATAAAGTAATATGCAATATGATATATTTGCCATATTGCCCACCCACATACACTCACCCTATTGGGAGTAGAATCTGATTAGGTCTTCTGTTGTTGCCTCAAGTTTCAACATGTTGTGCATTCTTAGATGCTTGTATGCTCACCACGGTTATAAAGAGTGGTTATTTGGGTGGTTATGTAGTCTTTGATATAGGCATTGAAGTTCCTCAGCCATCAACGTTTTGAGAACTGCTGCATCACTAGATATTTTTTGTTTTTGCACCATTCTGTGTAAACTCTAGAGACTGTACAGTCGTGGCCAAAAGTTTTGAGAATGACACAAATATTAGTTTTCCCAAAGTTTGCTGCTAAACTGCTTTTAGATCTTTGTTTCAGTTGTTTCTGTGATGTACTGAAATATAATTACAAGCAC
>JAKKZN010000022.1:9116566-9127412 GCA_033441825.1 Pangasius elongatus | reverse complement strand
CATATGCATATCTCTTTATTTATACAGCTGTATATAGAGTAAATAATGCACAAATCTGTACATAAATCTTCTGTTCTGGATTCATACACATTATTGTTATTTTTATTTTTGTTTTTTATTGTTAAGTCTTACTATTTAAATGTTTTCTGTTCTCATGTCAGATATGTTTTGAATGTATGTATGTATGTATGCATGTATGTATGTACCAAGAGCACCTTAAAAACCACAACAAATTCCTTGTGTGTCTGCACACACTTGGCGAATAAAGCTAATTCTGATTCTTCATGAACTTCATGGTCATAACAGTAACTCTGTTTCACACAGGGCTATCTCATGTCACCCTGTCGTTGATTATTTTCCTTATAACAGCATGTTATATGGAAAAAAAATATCTGTCATGTGGAATGGAATTGTTTAAACTGACCTAATTGGCTACTGCGCATGTGCAATGTGGGGGAAAAACTTCCGGTTTTGTTTTGGAGATGCTCCTTACATGTGTTTAATAAAAGGGACGTGCATTGTTCAACGAAAAGCCTGACGACTTGTGTTGTTAATATCGGCGACAAACGCCACAATATCTCTCATGTATTATTGGTTAAATGGGCATGTAAAAACATCCCAAATCTAGTACTGAGACCTGCTATAATGAACTGTTCCTTTGGCTTAGCCTAAACATCAATTTATCATCAATTACTATACCACAGGATTTTATTTAACAAATGCTTGAGTTCATTTATGAAATTAGCCATTTGTCTGTTAGGAAATCTTTCAATTATATAAAATATCTGGCAACCAGGGTAAACCTCCTATCACAAACAGTTGGTGTGGTTGGCTTGTATCTAAGCCCCAGCTGTGCCACAGAGGGAAAATTTTACACATTACTTTCCTTTTGCCCTGTTTTTCCCCTTGATCTGATCACACACTGAATTGTAACCTTCAAAAAAATACCTTATAAAATTGTACATTAATGTAGTAATAGAGCATAACGCAGAAATACAAAGCAAGCAAGCTTTAATGGCAGATTTAATATGATAAACAATAAGAATTAATACAATTCAGTGTCTATTAATACAATCAGTTGTATAAATCAAATGATTTTAGACATTCATTATACCCAAAAATAATTTGTTTCATTTTATTTATTTTATTAATTGCAATGACTTGGCTCATGCAGCATAGAAATATTAATTACATAACAAATTTCATGATTAGAAAAATAAATATCAGATGTCATGATAAATAAAAACAGAATACAAACAAAGCCCTTTAACACTTCCCTCTCTATGTGCATTATAAAACTTGGTGTCGTCTCAGTACACTTTAATATGCAAGCAGGAAGGGCTAGATACATGAAAGCACAACAGACATCCAGAAAGGCTCCAGGGAGTGTTTAAATATATAATATTCAAATATAGAAATAGTAAACTGAATACTGGAGTGTCTAAAGTTCAACACTGTACAGAACTGTGTTGTCTATTCCTTTGTTTGACATTATCTCAGCTAAAGGCAAGAGACAATGTGGTTTAATTGGAACTCGTGTTGTTTTTCAGTTTCCCTATACATCAAACTGCAGCGTCATCTCTGGTGAAGAAGAAAAGCACAGAGCTCACTGTTTATGAATCTTGAAACAGCACCCATAAGTCACATTGGAATGTTAGGCTCCTCTCTAGACAAGGTTAGTCTCTGCCTGAGCAGAGTTCATGAAAAATAAACATAGAGCTCATTCATTAAACAATATCCAGCACTGATTGGCTCTCCTACACCCCTTTAATATTTCAGTTCATTTCCATTTAGCTGGTTCTTCCATTTCAACACAAAATGCAAATATTAAACATCCAGATCATGCATGTAAACAGTTGTGTTAGGCTTGTACTTGCATGCAGAAAAAGAAAACAAAGGCAGCAAAATAGTTTCTTGAGTTGGCTCGTTGCAGAAGAGCAGAATTTTCTCATGGGTCTCAGAGGAAGCTGTGTGTGTGTGTGTAAAAGTCTTGTGCCAAGTGTATAGTTGGAAGAAAAGGTCCTGCTACTCTCCATAGTCATTCAGTGCACAGCAAACCCCAACACAGCAGATACTGGATGGATTTTCTTCTAACCTAAAAACTGAATTAACCATAAAGTATTTTCATTTGGCATTTAAAATTGTATTCTAAATGTGTTTCTTGGCACATTTCATGTTTTAAGGACTACGATGAATTTTTACAATAAACTTGGCTGCATTATCCATATTATGTATACTTATACATTACATAAACTGCCCCTTTCTGAAAAATGGTTGGAAAATCTACAATTGTACTCAAAAGTTTGCATACCCTGGCAGAAATTGTGAAATCTTGGCATTGATTTTGAAAATGACTGATCATGCGCCAAAAAAACAAACAAACAAAAACCTGTCTTTTATTTTATTTAAGAATAGTGATCATATGATGCCATTTATGATCACAGTTGTTTAGCTCCTTTTTAAATCATAACAGAAATCACCCAAATGGCCCTGATCAAAAGATTACATACCCTTGAATGTTTGGTCTTGTTACCGACGTGGTGACAGGCACAAGTTTAAAGGGCAATTAGAGGTTAATTTCCCACACCTGTGGCTTTTTAAATTTCAATTAGTGTCTGTGTAAATATAGTCAATGAGTTTGTTAGCTCTCGCATGGGTGCACTGAACAGGCTAGATACTGACCCATGGGGAGCAGAAAAGAACTGTCAAAATACCTGTGTAACAAGGTAGTGGAACTTTAAAGATGGAAAAGGATATAAAAAGATATCCAAAGACTTGAAAATGCCAGTCAGTATTGTTCAATCACTTACACTGCCCATCCAAAAAAAAAAAAAAAAAAAGTCACACACTCTAATATTTTGTTGGACCACCTTTAGCTTTGATTACAGCACGCATTCGCCGTGGCATCGTTTTGATAAGCTTCTGCAATGTCACAACATTTATTCCCATCCATAGTTGCATTAATTCTTCGCCAAGATATTGCATTGATGATGGGAGAGTCGGCCCGCTGCATAAAGTCTTCTCCAGCACATCCCAAAGATTCTCAATGGGGTTAAGGTCTGGACTCTGAAAATTATGTCTCATGCACCCTGCACCACTCTTTCACAATTTGACCCTTCTAAAACAGACGAATATCTTTTCCACATCCACAGGATGTGTCTTCTGCCATGGTTGTTTAAGAAATGAAAAGCTGCTCACTGCATCAGTTAGGTTTAAATAACTTGTTGCCAGCGGAAACATAATCAACCATGCAGTAATTATCCAATGGGAGGCTCTTACATATTTGCTTAGTTAAATCCAGGTGGTGACATTTTTTTTGGACGGGCAGTGTATTAAGAAGTGGAAAATTCAGAGATCTCGATACCAAGCAAAGGCCAGGTAGATCAAGAAAGATTTCAGCCACAACTGCCAGAAGAATTGTTTGGGATACAAAGAAAACCCCACAGCTAACCTCAGGAGAAATACAGGCTGTTTCAAGGGGCACAATACGACGATACTTCAACAAGAATGAGCTGCATGGTTGAGTTGCCAGAAAGAAGCCTTTGCTGCACCAATGCCACAAAAAACCCGGTTACAATATGCCTGACGACACATTGATACACCTCACAGTTTCCGGCACAGTGTGATTTGGAGTGACAGGACCAAAATAGAGCTTTATGGTCACAACCATAAGCGCTATGTTTGGAGAGGGGTCAACAAGGCCTACAGTGAAAAGAATGCCATCCCCACTGTGAAGCATGGTAGTGGCTCACTGATGTTTTGGGGGTGTGGGAGCTCTAAAGGCACAGGGAATCTTGTGAAAATTTATGGCAAGATGAATGCAGCATGTTATCAGAAAATACTGGCAGACAATTTGCATGAAAGTTGTGCATGGGATGCTCTTGGACTTTCCAGCATGACAATGACCCTAAGCACAAGGCCAAGTTGACCCTACAGTGGTTACAGCAGAAAAAGGTGTAGGTTCCAGAGTGGCCATTACAGTCTCCTGACCTTAATATCATTGAGGCACTCTGGGGAGATCTCAAACGTGCGGTTCATGCAAGACAACCAAAGACTTTGCATTACCTGGAGGCATTTTGCCAAGACAAATGGGCAGCTATACCACCTGAAAGAATTTGGGTCCTCACAGACAACTATTACAAAAGACTGCATGCTGTCAATGATGCTAAAGGGGGCAATGCACAGTATTAAGAACTAAGGGTATGCAGACTTTTGAACTGGGATCATTTAATTTTTTTCTTTGTTGCCATGTTTTGTTTTATGATTGTGCCATTCTGTTATAACCTACAGCTGAATATGAATCCCATAAGAAATAAAAGAAATGTTTTCTTTAAAAATGGTACATATATTACCAATTCTCCAAGGGTATGCAAACTTTTGAGCAAAACTGTACAATCTACAGAAAAATCTACAGTGCTTCCTCCCATTTATTCTTTAAACACACTGTTTTGTGTGGTGCTAAACCAGTAACTGAATTCTTCAATTCATTCAAACACAAAAATGACTGCAGTGACTTGCAACATTCTTACAGATTTGGTTTGCATTGGCAGTCTTCTAGCAAAATAATCATAATTTCAGCAATCATAAGCTCCATAACCTTGAAATGCCTCAATTTCCCTGTGGCATGAGGAAAGCTAGTCTCATTATGTAACTGTTGCTATTATATTGTTTATATTATGTATACAAGTTGTTTACTTTTTTCTAAGACTATTTTCATTATGAAGAAAATAAGTTGCATTTATTATTTGTGAATATATTTTTTGTTAAGTTTGGTACTTTTATTTTGAAATACCGGCCGATGGTTGTATGTAATGGCTGACTGCATCTCAGTTCCTGCAATTCAGCAAGCGGCAAACGCGAATGTTGTCCGTGTCAGTGGATGTGTTCTTGCAGAGGACTTGAACATGTGATTAAGGACTATTCAAGACAATTTCTCTCTCATGTAGCTTTATGTTTGCTTAATGTTTTGGTTTGTATTAAGTTAATGTGGTTTTGTATTTCATTACTTAGTTTTCACGGTGGATTTGGGGGAAAAGCCATCAAATAAACCAGTAGCATGGAAACCACTTGTGTCTGCCTATGCTTGGAGGGAGAAACACATTAGCTAAATACAGAATGAGCAATAAGTCTAACAGGTAAATTCTGCCACACCCGAAGTCATCATTCTTGTCTTATCTACTCTTGGGACTTCCAATACTCACTATTTATCCTACAACAGGTCTCCTGCATTTTACTTCATTATTAATAAACATGGCTGTAATATCTCCAAATCCCAGAATCCTCTACCAACATCCATACCCATTCAGGTTCTCACCTACAGCTCATATACTTTGTTTAGCTTCTATAAATGACCCCAGTGTCATTCTTTGCTAAGTCTAGTTTGCTCTTTTGGCAGGATTAGTAAGCCTTATTTGTTTGGTCTCTGTATCCCTATGTCCTTTGTTTTCTTGTTCCATAAATGCAGAATTTCTTTAATAACAAAACAATGAAGAAAACAAGGGAATACTAGAAAAGGACTCAAAAACTGGAACAACTAAAACAAGGAACTAGACTGAGGCTAGGCAAGGCAAAGAAAAGAAAGCTCATTAAAACAAAACAAAAAAAAGACTCACAATGCAAAAATAATAAAATATCCACTACCAACTATGCATAAAACACACAATGCTCCACAACTAAGGAAGGAGAACACAGAACTTAAATAGGGAACTAACTGGTGAAACACAAAAGAGGTGAGCACAATCAAGGAAGGAAATGGAGCAGACAACAAAAGAAGACATTCAAAAAATCTGTATTGGGTGCCCTCTGGTGGTCTGGGGGAATTGTCCAGTTTTTGGATTAGACAGTGTGTTTGTCTCTGAATTTTTTTAATCATAGAAATTGCCTGTTTTTTTTTTTTTTTGCTTGTTTTGTTTTAGTTTTTTTTTTTGGTGGGGGCTTGTTTTTGTCTTGTTTTTACTGTTTTGGATTGTTCACCCTGGTGTATTTTTTATATTAAAGCCCTGAAAATTTTGAATTTTACCTCCATGTATCTGCTCCTTTCACTGTCTGTCCTAACTGTCCTAATTTATAGCCCCAGGGAACAAGACTGAGAAATATGAAACTGATTTTTTTTGCCCTTGCATGCTATGGCAGTCAGGATGTTTTACACATTACCTTTATTTTCTTATCTACATTGCCACTGTGCCAATAGCTTAACCCTTTATACTACCAGGAGACATCAACATGTCCAGATGTAGTCACTTTCATAACTACATAACATAACAACTATCTTTTCTAGCATTTTCACTGTATTTATTTATTTATTTATTTTTGCTTAATCCCATTTTGGCAGATCATAGTGATCATGAAATCACTAGCAATTGTGGTCTACTGCATTGCAGTTGGTACAGAATAATTCTTCTGAATAAATTTTCTGTACATTTTCACAAAGCCACAACTACTATGTTTGGAGATTTTTAAAGATGTACTCAATCATTTGCTTATAATGACAGCACAGCTCTGCAGTGACTAATCACAGTGATTCCACTGGCTTGAAACCTTTTCTTTAAATTGGACTGAATGTCTAAACCACATGGCTGAGAACAACATCAAAGGCACAGGTCAGCATAGCAACAGTCACAGGTATGTATTGACTACCTAATGGACTCTCTATATCCACACCCCCATCTATATCAGCGATCTATAAACACTGCTAGCGAGCAATCTGGACTATGAGCAGCCATGAGACATTCAGCAACAGCCTTCTGCACTGTTGGAGTGGAGATTTATAGCATCAGCAACTGCACACACAATAAAATGTCCTCTTCACTCCAAGATGTCTGTCTCAAAGGGTACGAGGTGGTAGTAGGACAGGTTGGTGACATATGCCTCTGTGTCATCATCACTGAGGTCCTGTTCCACAGACTGACACTCTTTCCCATCCTCGTCATACCTGCATGGGTAGAAATATTAAAATCAAAACCAAGGTAGTGAAGTTCAGGCAATTTATGCATGTATAAAATAGCTAATAATAGTAAAGCTAGTTAATAATAATAGTAAAGTTTTTTCATATATCCCTTCAGACAATTTAAGAGAAACCAATATAAATAAAGCACTGTGCACTTTCAACTCAGACATTCTAACCCAGCCTGCCATATAATAAGCTACCCTTTTGAAAAACAAAAAAGTATTACAAGTCTATCCATGTTTATACTCATTTAACCAGGCTTATACTAATGCATACTTAGTATAACAGGAGAACAGTACACATTCAAGAATATTTCTAAGTACAGTGCCATGAAAAAATATTTGCCCCTCCTTGATTTCTTCTATTTTTGTGCATATTTGTCACACTTAATGGTTTTAGCACTTCAAACAAAATTTATAAGACAAAGACAACCACAAATAAACAGAAAATACAGCTTTTTAATCATCATTTCATTTATTGAAGAAAAAAAGTTATCCAACACCAGCTGGCCCAATGTGAAAAACTAACTGTTGCTTAGTTAGTTGATCAAACAATTAACCAAATTTAATTGATAACTGGGCTCACTTAGACTGGACACACCCAGTGTTGATTACTGCCAGCCCTGTTCAATCCAAACATCACTTAAATAGAACCTTTCCAGCAATGTGAAGTAGGGTAAAGGTCTCAAAGAGCAGCACATTATATTATGATCAAAAGAAATTGTGGAAGAGATAATGGTTTTTGAATGTTATTAAAATATATCAGTCTGGAAAGGGTTATAAAGCAATTTCTAAGGCAACACTGAGACTCCAACAACTTCCAAAAAGTGGTCAGCCTACCAAATTAATCCAAAAACACATTGATGATCCATCCAGGAAGTCACAAAAGAGCCCAGATGAATACCTATGGAACTGCAGGCTCACTTAACTGCCTGCACTTCACTACCTTGATAGGGTCAGCAGTCATGATTACACCATTAGAAAGCGACTGGGCAAAAATAGTATACATGAGAAAGTTGCAAGGTGAAAGCCACTGTTAACCAAGAGGAACATAAAGACTTCTCACACATTTGCCAAAAAACACTTTGATAACCCCCAAGTCTTTTGAGAAGATATTCCCTGGTATGAGGAGTTGAAAATGGAAATTTTTGGAAGACTGGGGTCCTGTTACATCTGGCATAAAGCTAAGACAGCATTCCCCAATAAGAACATTGTACATCATGGTGGTGGTAGTGTGATGGAGTGCAGATACTCTGCTGCTTCAGGGCTTGGGCAACTTGGCATAATTGACAGAACCATGAATTCTGCTCTGTATCCAGTCATCAGTCCATGATCTGAACCTCAAGCACAATTGGGTGATGCAGCAAGACTATCCAAAGCACAAGAGCTAGTCCACCTCTGAATGACTCAAAAGAAAAAAAAAATGTTTTAGAGTGGCCAAGTCAAAGTCCTGAATTGAACGGCGTCATGTGTTTCATGTTCTCCTTGTCTTATATTACATTACATTTTGTATAAGGATCTAAAACCATTTAGTGTGGAAATATGCAAAAATAAAGGAAATCAGAAGCGGAAAAAAACTTTTTCATGGCACTGTAAGATTGGGTAGAAGTACACTTGTATACTTGTGACCTGAGTAATCTCCTCTATAAGGAAACTTGAAGATAAGTTGAACAGCTGCCATGTAATCTAGTACTTCAAATTTTTAAGGTACCTGTAATAAAACTTGTGATACTAAATATTCATGTCTACATATAGTCCAGATTAAATTATTTATTGTGTTATGTCATTTTTACTGTGCAACACTTCTGCCAACTATTGTTGTCTTTAAATGTAATATATAAATAAAGTTCACTTGAGTCATGAAACTAACCATTAAAAAAAAGATGGAACATGAGAGTTCATTCCAATATGGCGCAGTGGTAAATCGTTTGGCCTGTGGTCAAGAGATTAAATGTTTAACTCCAACTCCAGGGAGACTTGCAACGCTGCAGTAGTGGTTAGTAGCCTAATCCATAACAGTTTTACACAGTAGTATAGCTTTTTATTTTATCTTTGTAATTGGTAAATAAATAAGTATAAACTTATATTTGATTAATTGCATTCACTTTTGTTTATATAAAAGTCTAGATATCGAGCTGCCACTACTTTCTTCAGTGAAACTGATCTAGCTACTAGCAACTTAGCTGCTTTTAAACATTATGTTGCAGACACTACTACTTTTTTTGAGTGGATTTTGGAGAAGTCTTTTGCTAAACATGCACTTGCGCCTCCCCTACTTTAAAGAAACACCAGCTGTCACCGTTGGAGATTGAGTAAATGAGAGGCACATCTAAGTTACACATGATTTTGACCCTGCACATTATTCTTATGTGATATCATCACAAGCAGTATGCCCAGCTTACTGTCTGATAGTTTGATATAACCACAAAATGCTTAGGCAGATTCAAACCTTTTTTTTTTAACAAAACTATGGTCTGGCCACAATGTATTTTTAGAATTATTCAGAGTGACTCTGTACTGACTAATTGCATGGTGTTGAAATAGTGAATAGAAGATTCTTCCTCTTTGCTGCTGTTCATCAAACAGTTTTATGTCTGTGTACTATATCAGGCATACTGGCGGGTTTTCGAGTTTTAGGGTAGAGTTTCATTCTCACACCCAGTGAAGGAAGTTCTGGCCATGGCTGCTTGTTGTGTGAGTTTTTTTTAGTTAAAAAATGTTACACTAGCATGTCCATAAAAAGTATATCTCAAAATCTGCAGATGTAATATACTACAGACCTTGAGTCATAAATAAATATATGGTCCAAACCTAAACTGAATTAAGATTAACTGATTGTGAATGTGATTAACTGAATGTGAGGTGAACTTTGGGTATTGTGGTTTAGGAAAGAGAAGGAGACACTTGCAAATGCTGGGTCGAGTCTGTAGAGGATGGTCTGTCCTTATCCTGAGAAACATTTTCATCAAATACAATGGTCTCTGTGTTTGCCAGGCAGAACCCATTTGATCTCATAATCTCTGGGGGAAAAAAACATGTAAACATAAGTAAAGAGCATAAAGAAATAAATCATTGTGTCTTCCCAAAATTAATATTTTCAAGTTATTATCTAAGTGTTTTCAGTCCATAATAGTACTGCCTCAGAGCTACTGTGTAGTCTAGAGGGAACATTTTATGTTATAGTTGTTATGGCTGTAAGTTTTTAAAGTTCTAAATCACAATCCTGCTCAGACGGCTAGGTTTCCAAATAACACACATATTAAGTTAACATCTGAACAGGCTTCTATACCTGATATCTTGATGGGACTCTGGAAGCACGGCTGTATCTTGTGGATTTTGTCATTCCTCAGCACTTGATCTAGCGGTGAACGTTCAAAGAATGTTAAGACGACCTCTGACCTGGAAAACTGAAAAGCATAGAAGCATTATCATGGCTTAAAGAAATTCTTACCCTGCATCTATGTTAACCAAAATACAAAATTCCCTGCCTCTGACAATTAATATTTGTAAACAACTGTCTCTAAATAATTAGTAATAATTAGTGAATCCAGAGTAAGACAAGTTTTTCATTTTATGAACAGGCAGCTCATATAACAAATGTGCATGATGCAGCAGCATACTACCTTTTATATTAAGAAGAGTAAAAGGGTTTACTCTCGCTAATATAACAATGTTGCTAATAATTGTCTCAATAATTGGTTGTGAACGACAATGTTCTAGCTTTTCATTTCCAGTTGTCTGAACCTGCCCTGCACAGTCCTTCCTACTCAAAACACACTTACTAATTCTTGATAACTGCATAAGGAATGCACAGTCAGGTCCATAAATATTGGGACAACTACACAATTCTAACATTTTTGGCTTTATACACCACCACAATGGATTTCAAATGAAATGAACA
>JAKKZN010000022.1:9093307-9107925 GCA_033441825.1 Pangasius elongatus | reverse complement strand
ACCTTGAGAGGAACCAGGCTCAAAAGGGAACCCATCCTCATCTGAGTGCAACGGATAGTGCGATTATAAATAAATCCCTTCTATTATAGTGCGCTATAAGGACAAATAGTGCAATTGTGCAACCAATAAATTCACAACAGTTTCCGCAAGAAGTCCGGTTGGTTAAAATCTATCCACTGTCCATTGATAGAGTCCTGAATATGCAGTCCCAAGCCATTACAGTACAGCTACCAGGTGGCACCATCCCCAGCAAACCAAATGGTTCTTCAGGCCGTCCATATGGGGCCACCCCCAGCAGCAGCAAGCGAACTCAACCAATGAGAACTCCAACCAGAAGCAGGGCAATCAGGATGGGTCAAGCAGCAAGGAGGAGCAGAAGGAGCATCAGGATGGGTCAGGCAGCGATGAAGAGCAGAAGGGGTCAGGATCACTGGCATCTCAGAAGTAGCATGTATACAGATCTTGTTTTGTGCTTTGCGTTTTTGCCTTAGCCTTGCCTAGTTCACGTTGCTTGCTAATTGACTGACATATTTTTGACTACACTCTTGCCTTACATTTTGGAATTGTCTGCCTGTGTTTTCAATAAAGCTGCTGTTTACCTGCACTTGCATCCACTTCTGCCTTGTGACAGAATAGTTCACCAACCATACATGCAGCAGAATGGCATCAGATGTTAGCAGCAGGAGGAACAGCGACTGTTCTCCATGTTCAGTGCCCAGCTGGCTCAGCTCCGCCTCATTGCTTTGGCTCCATCATCAACCTTAGCGGCCACGAAACTACCAGCTTCTGGCCTCATCGCATGCCCCAAGAAAGATGCGGGAGATCACACAGGATGCAAGGTTTTCCTGCTCCAGTGCTCTCTTTATTTCACGGGTCAAGAGGCTATGTCCGAGTGCAACAAGATTGCCCAGTTCATCAGCCTGCTGACAGACAAAGCATGGGCAACTGACTAGGTATCTCAAGAGGGTGAACACATGGCTTCTTACGAGCACTTCCTCAAGCTCTTCCAGAAGGTCTTAGATCACTCTCCAGAAGGAAGGAAATCGGCGACAATCTCCTCAGCCTGAAACAAGGGAAGCAAAGCACTGCAGAAATCGCCTTTAACATCTGCATACTGGCCACAGGAAGCGGCTGGAATGAATCAGTTCTCAAGGCAGCATACTATAAAGGGCTGAACGCCAACATCCTAACCGAGCAGGCCTTCCAGGAGATCGAAGCTATCAATTCCCTTACTGACATGTCCATCCGTCTTGATGTCTTGCAGAATAATCAAGGAGGAATTATAGCCACATCCATCCCAGTTCCCGAAATTCACCCCATAAAACCCATGCAAATTGGCCAAGCAAGAAATTGTGCTACTACTGTGGCAGTCATCAGCAACAAGTAGCGCACTGCCCTTCAAAGCCGCTGACCCAAGCCCCACAATCGGATCATGAGGGAGTGACCTCCACCTCTCGCTCCCATATCTGTCAGGTTTCAGCACTGCCTGGTTCTGGCACCACTGGAAACCTCACTGACAGCACTCTTGCTAAGAAGCTCCAGCTAACCCTCCAACCACTGCAACATCTGCTCCACATACAAGCACTGGATGGAGGCCCCATGGGGCGGGGAATTCCATCACCCACTGCGCAGAACCAATAACCCTCCCAGTCAGCACCTTGCACTAGGAACAAATCTCCCTCCTCATCACAGTTAGGAAAAGGAAATCACATGGAGCGTATTGTCAGGAAAAGTGCCTACATTTTCTCTCAGTCTACATTGCTTCCATGACCATAGAAAGCCCTGAGACTCAGGCTTAAGTGGAAAGTCCCCCGGAGTACCATGAGCTTAAGGAGGTTTTCAGCAAGACCAAGGCCAATGGATTACATACCTATATGTTTGTGCCACTGAGCTCCTGACTGGAACCACGCAACCTCCTAATTGCATTAATTGCATCTACCCCTTGTTAGCAAAAGAAACATACCCATGAATGAATACATCAAGGAAGCTCTGCAGCAGGGTTATATCCATCGCTTAACCTCACCAGCTTCTGCCAGCTTCTTCTTTGTGGAGAAGAAAGGGGCAGTTTAAGACCCTGCACTGACTATCAAGCGCTCAACCAAGTCACTGTAAAGTACCAGTATCCTCTGCCCTTAGTCCCCTCTGCACTCAAACAGCTACGGGAGGCCAAAATATTTATGCCAAGCTCACTGGGCCCTGTTCTTCACCAGGTTCAATTATACCATCTCCTGTCAACCTGGACTGAAGTACATCAAGAAAAACTCTCTTTCACTACTATATCCAGCTCCACCCAGATGAATGTATTCTACCACAGTCATGCTTTGTAGGGGCCATCACATGGGATATTGACAGAGAAATCAAAGGTGCCACAGAGGGCACACCCCACACCCCTCTGTGACAAACTTATGTGGGCTTATGCCTCCCTAGCCACCAGACATCCTGGTATGCACCAAACCCTCCAACTCCTACAAGGAAAATACTAGTGGTCTCATATGCTCGGAGATAGCTACAAGTTTATCTCCTCATGCTCCATCTAAGCTCAAGCCAAAGTACCTTGTATCCTACCTACTGGGAAACTCCTACAGCTACCCATGCCTCAGAGACCACGGTAACATCCAGCATTTGACTTCATCACCAATCTTCCCACATCACAGAACAATACAGTAATCATGGTTATCATCATTATTATTATTATTATCTCCAAATCAATATGCCTGATTCCTCTACCTGGCCTGCTATCAGCATTTGAAACTACAGAACTGATCTTCAACAATGTCTTCAGGTACTTTGGCATTCCAGAGGACTTTGGGAGTGACAGAGGAGCTTAGTTCACCTCACAGGTTTTAGGGGAGGTTCAAAGAGAAACTCTGTGTCACTGTGAGCTTAACATCAGCTTATCACCCCCAAGCTAATGGACAAGTAGAGAGAGCCAACCAGGAGATCAGGCATTTTCTGCAAACGCTCTACATGAACAATCATGAGGATTGGGTACAGTTACTGCGCAGAACTCCCTCCACCACTCAGCAACCAAGCTACCCCCTTTTCAGTGTGTTCTAGGATACCAACCACCCCTGCTGCCGTGGAATGCCAACCCAAACAACTTACCCACAGTGGATGAATGGTTTAGGCAGAGTATGGAAATAAGTCCACCAAAAGCTTGAACACAGCCAGGTAAACAGATAGTCACAGAGAAGAAACTGCCGACTATAAACCTGGTGAGTCTTGTTGTCCACCAGCCCAGCCCCATTGTTTCACGCCATTCTGTCATGTCATCCCTGGAACTGGTGCTCAACTACACTACCCAGAGTACAACACTGCCTACAAACATGGCCACTATGGACTACAACACCCAGCAACCAACAGAGACTGTCATGTTCAAGTTCACCATCTTATTTATTACACACACTGTTCACTGTTGCCTGTTTTTGACTATGCTCTGGCCTTATGTTTTGGAATTGTTTGCCTGTGTCTTCAATAAAGCTGCTGTTTACGTGCACTTGCATCTACTTCTACTTCTACATCTCCTTGGGTGTTAAGATGCTGTATTTTACAAATGCATTAGAGTATCTTTATGAATGCCTGTTTTTGACTATGCTCTGGCCTTATGTTTTGGAATTGTTTGCCTGTGTCTTCAATAAAGCTGCTGTTTACATGCACTTGCATCTACTTCTGCCTTGTGACAGGTGTGCATGTGTGGCAATAATAATAATAACATTAAATATAATTTATAATTTCCAGAAACTTAAAAATGATTTTTGAGATAATATATGATTTCAGAAAACGTTAAAGGTTTTATTTTTGTCTTCAAATGGGCAAAATAGATTTTGTCATTCTTATTTGAACACACAATAATTTTTCCCTAAGTGACTTTGGTAAATCACACTGTGGGTGGGCCACTGACATAAAATGGCATGCAGAGTTTTTTTTTTTTTTCTGGTTTCTTAAATTTAACAAATTGAAATCTATAAATTAATAAATACATAATTATACAGTTGGAGTCATAAGTTTACATACACCTTGCAAAATCTGAAAAATGTTAATAATTAAAAAAGGAGGGATAATAAAACTTGGATTTTGTTTTTTTATTTAGTATTGCCCTGAATAAGCTATTTCACACAGCAGACATTTACATATAGTCCATAATACAAATTTATACCTGAATTTACACAAATTCCTGCACATTCTTTGGTTTTCCAGAATTTTCTGCATATTTGACCCATTTCCAACAGTAGCTTTATGACGTTGGGATCCATCTTTTCACACTGAAGAAAACTGAGGGACTTTTCTAATAGTTTTGTATGAGTCCCTCAACTGTCCTCAGTGTGAAAAGATGGATCTCAACATCATGCAGCCACTGTTGCAAAGGGGTCAATTTTGTCCTAAAATCATAGGCATACCGAGTTGATTGACACCCAATTTTACTATGCCGGCCATTTTGGTTGTTGGCCATTTTGAATTGGGTGTTAAGATGCTGTATTTTACAAATGCATTAGAGTATCTTTATGAAACTTATGCATCATTTTCCCCATGCCCTGAAGATACTCAAAAAGTTTGGGGCCACCTTGTGGTCAAAAAATATAAGGACACTGAAATTATAAGCAAATAGCAATTCATATCTCATGACCAGAAAGTGGCACTGTTCCAAAACTGCTCACTTACCATCAGGTCATGGATGTTATAAGTTTCACCAAGTTTGGTCTCAATACACCAAAGCGTTGCACAGATATAACCTCACGTTCATTTTGGTGTGCTTGCCATCATATTCGTGGACACATTATACACGAACGATTTGGGCTATCAAAAATCTTTGAACAACTTCTATCAAAAATCTTTGAATAACATTTGGTCTTCATTGCCTGAAGATGATCTGAGAAAATTTTAATAATGGAAATGAAATATGTAATGAAAATGATATACGTTTTGTTCATCTTGAGTCTGTAGCAAATGATTCAAAAGTTATGGCATTTTTGTAAAAAAAAAAAAAAAAAAAAAAAAAAATCAGGATACACTGTACACAGAAACCCAACAGTGTCCTGACTAATCCTATAACACACTTGCAGCAATAAAATAATTAATTTGTTTATACTGATTATACTGAAAATGTCTGATAAGTTGATTTCCATTTTGCCGGCAGATAAGAACACCAGTGTACTGTGAGAAAGGGTTAATGTCTTGAGGATGAGGATGGGTTTCCCTTTTGAGCCTGGTTCCTCTCAAGGTTTCTTCCTCATATCTTCTCAGGGAGTTTTTCCTTNATTTCTGTAAAGCTGCTTTGCGACAATGTCCATTGTTAAAAGCGCTATACAAATAAAACTGAACTGAACTGAATTGAGCATAGGTCACAAAGATGATAAGGATAAAATACCCTAGGTGGACATAATCTAGTTAAATTTTACTATTCTTGTGAAAAAAACAACTATTTCCTTAAATGCAATACATGGATGCAACACAGATGATCCCTTGACTCATACATAGTTTTTGTGTTGGGTGGATTCTGACAGGATGTGTATCTGACAGGCACAACTGACTTATGACCTGAGCTCCAGCTGAAAAAAAACAAAATAAGGGCACAGTACATAATTCTGGGCTTGCGTCTAAGTTACAATTAAAATTTGTACAGAGGATGGCACATTACAAATATAAAGATGAAACAGACATTAGACAGTCCAGCTGTGTTTGTGTTTTTAGAGCTTACTGACAGGATGTCCTAGGGAAACGCTGATTTCCTGTATCCACTTCCTGTGGCATTTGCCTCTGGTTGCATCACACATGCACCACATAGTACGAGAATGTTCAAGGTTCTCAGTTAGGAGTGATTCATTTATAATTTAGATTATGAAGCATCGTTGTAACAGACATAATCAGATTGCTATTAGCTAAAGAAGATACAAATAGAAATACAATCTAAATTAAAGGAAGGCAAATGTATCTGCAGACATTTATACAGTAGCACAGACATGAAGCAGTAGAGAGAAGCTTGGTAAAACACACAATCCAGGCTCTCGAGCCAGACAACCCTGATGATCGATGGAAAATGAGTAGTGTGTAATTTCTCTCTTGTATCACATTTTTATTGCATGAGTGGTAAAGGTGATCATAAACATGGAGTTTCCAGTAGCCATGGACAAAGTGTCAACATTTTAAGTCAGAGTTGGTTATCATGCTACTTCTGAATAACTTATTACTGTAAGTCATGATGGAATTGGAAAGTGACAATATACTCAGAAATGTGTTGAAATAAATAGTAAAATCCATATTATTGTTGCATCACTTGGCCTTAATTTAGCCTAGTTTATTTCATTATGATGAATGCATACACAGTGGATAGGATACCAATTCATCAGAAGGGCACCTTGCACACACATATTTGCACACTCATTCACATCATTCCAGCTGTTTTGGGGAAGAGGGTGGAAACTGGAGAACCTGAAGGAAACCCATGCAGACATGCTAACCCATGTAAAACCGCTCAGTCTCGACAGTAACTCAAGCTCTGGCTCGAACCCTGGAGTTATGAAGCAGCAATGCTGCCTGCTGAAACACCTAGATGTATAATCATGAGGTTGCATGCAACTTAATTACAGAGGAGCTGACTATATTTACCCCTTTCGCATAATAATAAGACTACTATGAAAAACCAAGCCACATTTGAACCATAAACATAAAGATGGACAGCTACTTACAGTCTGTCACAGACAGTAGGAGTTAATTCTGTTGTGAATTTGTTAGGAAGCTAGGCCACAAACAAAATAATCTTGCTGCCATAACCATGTTAAAAACATCATTACAGCATAATATAACAGAAATTGTCATTAATAGAATATACGAAAACATGACTGCAAACAGTGCAAACTATAAATGTAAACAGATACAACTGCCTCTAGCTATCACTGATAGAATGCTGTAATGTTGTTTTGATGGCAATATCTCAGGCAGGTTAGATAGCTGGTCTTCTTTAATTAAAAATAAAACCTGAGAAGGTACCAAGACTTCATATTAACACTTGTAGCACAGCGCTCTTGAATTCATGAATCTGACTGATCAGAAGGTGTTGATTAATTTTCTTTAACATCAGCTCTGAAAGTAGTGGAGGCTGTAATTCAAACTATTTATATTAATGAGCTCATACTAATACATTATCGTTTCTATAGTAATAACTAATTCACAGGGATTTGCATGATGCGCAACATCATCTATGTATACTAATAAATGCAAAAAATTGTTATTTAACAATACATTTTCTGTAAGGACACATTTATGTAAAATTTATGGAAGGAGTGTCAGGTGATAGCATGTTGTAACTGTCATTATGTTTTTTGCCATTGGAAAGTCTTCAGGAGAGAGGTGTTTGTGCTTTCCAGTTTCTCAGTATTCATGTTAACTTCAAGAGAGAGAAAAAAATGATAGTCTAATGAGAGATCATCTGTTTATAGCTGTTATAAATGAAAACAAGAACTAACTTGTCTTGTGGACATTACATTAGTTACAATAAATGTAACTATAAACAGTTTAAAAGCATGATGTGTCCTTCAATAATATACCAGAAATTGCAACTGTTAGCACACTGCTGTGGTATAAGAGGAATAAAACAATTCTGGATGTGCTGTTACTGGAAAATAATCCATGATATCACACCACTCTGTCATGTGCTAACAGCATTGCCAGCTGTCTTGTAATCCTTACTTGAAGTCATGTGAAAAAAGAAAGTACACCCTCCTTCAATTCTATGTTTTTATTTATCAGAGTCTAAATAATAAATGTACTTGTGTGCTCTTCACCAACTTCTCTAAACAAACAAATAACTTCAAGTGACAAAAAAACCCACAACAGATTTCAATACGTAATCATGTTTTCCTAAAAAGTACACCCTTCCTACTTCCACAATCATTAAGAGAGTATTTAGCAGCCAGACATTAATAATGAAATGCAAAAAAAAAAATTAGTTAATCATCAAGAAGTGTGACTCTATAAAAGCTGAACTTTTGGCAGTGTGTTGTTCTGGAGCATTCAGGTGTACGTCTACATTATGCCAAGAAGGAAGGACATCAGCCATGACCGCAGAGAAGTAATTGTTGCAGCTCAACAGTTTGGGAAAATTTAAAATGCCATCTCCAAACAATTTGAAACTCACCATTATACAGTCAGAAGGATTGTTTGCAAATGGAGAGTCATCAAGAAGTTGCCAGTCGTCCAAGAAGTGGGTGTCTCAGCAAATTCAGTCCAAGGTCAGACTGTATAATGCTCAAGGGTGTAAATAAAAGGAGCTACATGTGATCTACATGCCACTATAAGCACATAAAATGTTTATGTTCATGAGAGCACAATCAGAAAATTCCAGAACACCAGCATATTCTTGAGACAAATGCAGATCCATCTGTCCAGCAGCTTAAACTGGCCTGAAATTGGGTCATGCAACAGGACAATGATCCAAAGCACACCAGCAAATTGACATCTGAATGGCTAAAAACAAAAAAAATCAAGGTGTTGGAATGACCAAGTCAAAAGTTCAGACCCTACTGAGATGCTGTGGTGGGATCTTAAGAGAGCTGTGCATAAACCAATGCCCTCAAACATCAATGAACTCAAGCAATGTTGTTAAGAAGAGTGGGCCAAAATTTCTCGAAATTTTGTGAGAGAGAGATAAACTCCCACAGTAAACACTTACATCAAGTTAAAGTCTCCATAAAAGTCTCCATACATAGGGGAGAGTGATGAGAATGATGAGAATATATATTCTTCTTTTGTCAAAGGCTATCTGGAAAAGAATATATAATATAAACTAAGCATGAAATATTCTGGAAGACATTTTGGTAAAAGTGTTAATTTACCCTATATATGGAGACTTTGGGACACCCTGTACATGTTAATACTATATTTGGTGTACTTATTTTTTCCCACCTGGGTTCTGAATGTTGACTACATATTGAAATCTTTTGTGTTTTTTTGTTGTCACCTGAGGTTATTTGTTTGTTTATAGAAGTTAGCGAGGACCACACAATTGTTATAAGCCCTGATAAATAAAAACATAGAACTGTGGAGAGTGTACTTTCTTTTACTTATGACTTTATACTTGGTTATTTATTGATTCTATATTTGACACAGTGCATATGGAGAGAGGAAAGAAAGGGAAACAGCTTTATTTTGCACTTATTGCTTGATCACTAATTCAGGCATTCGTTGAAACAATAACCATTATGATGAAGAATGCATTGATACCAGTATTGGTATTGGCATTGTTGTGATACCTTTCTCATTTATGTGTGATTGAATCAGTGCACTCAGTTCCCCTGGCACTGCCCAGGTTCAAAAATATACCCACCCAATTCACTACAATTGGGCTTGGAAATTAATTGCAGATTTTGAAACAGGTATAGGAACACAGGGAAAACACTGAAGGATAAAATACAGGATGGCCTGAAGCACTCAAGCAGTATATCACCTGGAACTCAAGCAGTATATCACCAGGCTGTAGAGAAAGATAATCCTGCTGTTTCCCCACTCAAAAACATATGGGAGAAATTTTGTGCCATGATTAATAGTTTCTGAGACAGATTCTACTGTGGGGTGTATAGAACATACATATTTCAAATATACCTATACACCTACATAGAAAAAGACTCTGATGTAGTCACTGGTACACTAAATTTTATTTCCTTATTTCATGTTTATGAAGGTCTTCAATCATCTAGGTCATTTCAAAAGTCTAGTACAAATAAATGCAACTAAACGTGTATTAATATCATTATGCTATCACCATTTATACTTCACCGTATTTCTAAACTATTTCTTATCTGAAACAACTAATAGATAATTCATCTCCTTAACACTGTAAAGATGTACTGTAACATTACAGGGCTTAGGAGCAGCTTCAATGTATCACAAATCTGCTGAAAATGATGAAACCCCTCATGATCACAACAAGGAATAATTAAGTAATCAATCCTTCAGTGCACCACATTTCTCTCTTATATATTTAACTCTATCATTATGCTGAGTTGATGCAAAAAACTTGACTTTTATCTGACTTTGAGTAGACTTATGCATAAATGTGTTTCACTGATAACAAAAGTGAAAAATAAACACTAGGCAAAAAATGAGGCATGAAAACCACAATGGGGCATGATGTTATGGGAAAAAAATCAACCACAGGGTGGTGTGATGTGTCCTTATACACAGTGGACATTAGAGACTCATAATATAAATGTTACATACAGTAAATGTCTCCTTACAGAAAGCTTCACCACATCAATAATAATTTTTCTTTGTCAAATAACAACTTATTTTAATCCGTTTATTGTTAGGCTTAGATTATGTGAAGCATCTGCAATACATGTCCCATTGAATGAGCTGTTAGTAAACAATAACTTATTAGAACGAATTAACAAACTTTGCAGCCGGAAGTACTGTCAGAACTGCTGTTATGGAAAATGAATCAATACCATGACCAAACAGATTTAAGAATTGTTTTTTTTTTTTTTTTAAATTTATTACCTCTTAAAGCCTTTTAAAGCACCAAGCAGTTATACTACACCACTGGACAGTCTGTGAATTGTTAAGCAGACCAATTAAATCTTGGCCCACAACAGGACAATCATGTCTGTTACATTACTGATTTTCACAGATCACAATTAAAATTTTGAAACACGTTAAAAATTACAGTTAAAAGTCCTGAAAGCGGTGATGGACCACCTGTATGAGATGCGCAGTCAACAAACCGGTCGTTACTCACCAGCCAAGCCTATCTGAAGTGTATACACGGCTTTTTACGGTAACTACCGGGCGCTCGTCAGTGTTCGTTCAAACGTATACAAATTACTTGGATACTCGACAAGTTTATATGCACACTTTCTTATTAATTACTGTAACATTAATTACTGTAACAATTACGTATAATTTTTAAAGAATAGTACATCTGTTTTGCATATTTGTTGAAGAAAATCAATCATTTTTCATGTAAATGTAATACACAAAACAATGACCATCACGGTTCTTTAATTGACAATAACTCCATAAAATATATGTAATAGTGAGCTCTCTGTTACTACGAAATCAGTTTACTGTGATCATTTGGGGGAGGGGATGCAAGGATAAATAAAGAAAATGCTCTGTGATAAATAGTGGAATGAGGGAGACACAAATCTAAATTTTAATATGTAGAAAATAAATGTTATATCCTTGCAAATGACCTGCTATAGTATATACTATGTTCTCATTTAGTATGAAGTCAACTCGCTGTATCATTTATATCGTAATATACCGGGTATTTTTTTCTGGCTGGCTTGTCCACGGTCGTTTTTAGTCAGTGTACATGAAGTTTATACTGACCTTCTATTAAAGATGACTTTGACAAATCTCGTCTGTCTTCCGGGAAACATTCCAAAAGTCTTTTAAAAAGTCGCCCCAAATCCGCATAACTTCGGTGGAGGTACAAGACGTTTCTATCCGACCACTCGGTTCGTATGTCGAAGAACTCCTCTTCCTCGCCCCGTGGGTTTATAATCAGCTTGCGGATGCCGTTAACCCAGCAGTCTTTCACGAACATGTTGACCAGGAAGGTTCCCTCAAACACCGCCGATGCCATTCCATAAAGTCCGCAACTCTCTAAAAAGCACGTATTTTGAAGCTACAAGACCAAATATGGTCGTCTCAAATGAAGTATAGCTCGAAGTGACGAGGCCCTGACCGTCTGACGAGACTGATGACAGCTGAAAGCGAGACTCCTGACGCAGATCGAAACGTGGCAGGAGGATCAGACATACAGGCATCATACTCACAAGATACTTTAAAAAATGGGTGCCTCTGACACTCGCGAACAAATGAAAGACTTTAACCAATCAGTACTTCAAAGAAAAGTTACCAGGTCTTTCAAGCGTATCAGTCTGCGTGGAGGTGGACCGTTATGTTTTCCGGCCGCGTCCCAATATGCCGATCATTTTCTTGTCAGTGCACTACGCGAGCCCAGACCCCCGACTTTGGATGTACAATATGCTGCGAAGCCGCCTGCTTTGAGTGTAAGTGGAGCAATAGACAGTGTTTGGTTGATCAGATTTAGGGAAAAAGTTGACTCTCGTCTCGTTTTCTTCCTTCCCTCCTTCCCGTTAAGTGTGAGGAATGTGAAAGGCCCCAAAGGAAGGGGGGGGGGGGGGGTAGTCAGTGCGGAATCTTAACGAGACTGTTACAAAATTTGGACATCAGGTAAAACATTAGCCGATACGTTGTGTATAAGCTGTTTTAACTTTTAAAGATCAACAAACATTCTATACTATAGGAATTAATGTTATTGCTATCTATAATTTGCACTTAAAATAAAATATTTTTGACGTATCACATTTATATTGTTACTAGACAAAATTTCAATTGTAGATATCAGCAAGGTAATTCATACTAGTAAAAAGCTTTACAGCGTGTCTGAAGAACTACTAAACTCTGCTCCGAGTCCTTGTCCTCCGAGCCGGGTTGCCATAATTCTCATCTAAAATATATCTCATAAACCACACAAAAGACCTGGAACTATAGCCCAGAGAGGGGCAAACTACGGCCCGCCGGGCACTTTAATCCGGCCCGCGAGGCAGTATCTAATGCCATTACATTAAATGCCATTGAGTCAGGATTTAGGTCCAAATTGACTAATTTTATGCAATACAAACAAAATCCAATAGATGGCGCTGTAGTCTGCAGTACGGTATATTACTGTATATTCAGTCAGAATTACAATGGGCTCAATAATACCCAATTCACTGCTGTCTTGACATTGCTGTCTTGAATGTGTGAAAAATGAGTGCGGCAGGAAAAAAAAAGAAATGTGGACTCTGAATCGCGTGTTTTTAATGAAGAATGGACAGCAATACTTTTTCACCAGTATCGGACAGAAGGCGGTATGTCTGATATGCACAGAATATCGCTGAGTTACAAGACACAGACTGGCTGGCCGACTGGGCATTCTGTGTGGATATATTGGGGCATATTAGACACTGAACGATCTAAATGTGAAACTACAGGGAAATGATGTTTTGCGCATGAATTGTATTCCAACGTGAAAGGGTTCAAGGCCAAACTTGTGTTGTTCTCCAGACAAATAAGCAGCTCTCGCTCATTTTCCGACTCTGGCCACACTAAACACACCAGTATGACAGTGTTGCAATGAGACGTACAGAAGCACTTTGATAAGCCTGCATGCCGACTTTTCCCGTCGCTTTACAGAATTTGCCAAAGTTGAGGCCGAGCTTGAACTTGTATTATGCCCCCTGTCTTTTGACAGTGACAAATCACTGCCAGACACACAGCTGGAACTCATCGACACCCGATGTGAAAACAGCAACGACTGCAGTATTGTGCCTCACTGGATAAAAAAGTCCAAACATTAAAAAGCATGCCATTTTTTAATTTAAGTCTACATTTGTGTGTGAACAAACCTCAAATTTAACAAATAGCCACTTGTCAGCTATTCTGAGGATCTCAGCATCAAAGATTACACAAGACTTTAATGCCCTGGCCAAGAGAGGGGTCCAGGCTCATTGTTCACATTGCCATAAGCACGGGTGGGAAAGACAAAAATTATGCTTTCTTCCTCTGTTTCCAATACAAATACTTTCTTGGTGATGGATATGCAGTAATAGTTATCTAGAGAGATTACTGAGATTATTTGATAATTGTAAGTATGGCTCACAATGGATAAAGGAGAATTGTTCCTTTTTAATATGCCAAATGTTTCACTCAGATCGTAATATTAGATTTTAGAATGTTTTTTTTCTTTTTTGAGTGAGACTGACGAGTGCCTCGGGAGAGAGAGCACGATCCAGCAGAGAGCCGTGTGCCTACGGTTGTATGTGTGTGGAACTTAAATAGACCGCTGAAAGCAGAAGAGAAATTGAGAATAAATCGCCTCTGAGTTGTTTTAAGCCTGCCTCCTGCATCCTCATTTCCGGGAGATTGCTACAGTGGTGTACAAGAATTATTAAATTTTCAATATTATATGTTACGTTACATCAGGGGTGTCCAAATGCGGCCCGCAGACAGACGTTAACTGGCCCCTGGCTTCTCTTGTAGAATGTATGATAGGTGGCCCACCAGCCAACATGTTGGAATATTTCCTTTTTTAAAAAAAAAATAAACTGTGCACATACAACACACAAGTGAGAGTGACAAAACTGTTTGTATTCAACAAGCATAAACTTAGACATACACCAATCAGCCATAACATGACAAGTTGCTACAGTTTAAATCACATCATCAAGTTTGCTGATGACACTACAGTTGTGGGCCTCATCAGCAACAATTATGAGTCAGCATACAGGGACGAGGTGAACCAGCTAGCAGAATGGAGTAGAAATTACTTTATTATAACAATATATATTTATTATAATAATTTTGCGCTATCTTTTTCATCTGTTGTATTTTTCACGTTCTTCAACCGTATTTTCGGTGACAATCCAGGGCCAAGGCCAGGGAGCAGACAAGCAGGCTAACCTGACCTTCTGCTAGCTGCACTGAGTCGTCACTTAGGTTCCACCGTATTGAGACTGTGTCTGTTCCCCGAGCTAAAGCCAGCACCGTTGATCTGAAGCTAGGACTGTTGAATATTAGATCTCTTACATCTAAAGCACTTATTGTTAATGAAA
>JAKKZN010000022.1:9073579-9086094 GCA_033441825.1 Pangasius elongatus | reverse complement strand
TGTAAAAACAGTCTGCATGCCTAAGTGCTTGATTTTATACACCTGTGGCCAGGCCAAGTGATTAGGACACCTGATTCGGATCATTTGGATGGGTGACCGAATACTTTTGGTAATATAGTGTGATTATATATACATACATACATACACACACACACATACATATATATACATACATACATACATACATACATATATACACACACACACACACACACACACACACACACAAATAAAGCATGAAAACATTTTGCTAAAAAGTGTTAATGTTCTCTACGTATGGAGACTTTTTCGACACTCTGTACATACTCAAAATATCATTGATCAAAATGCCTCAGCTTGGCATACAGTGTAATATAACAGAAATAGTATAGCAATAGTAATTCTATGCTCATCGTTAATTTCTCCAATTTTACACATTATTTCCGAACTGCAAACCATGTCACTAGGTATGTCTGTGGTCACAGCTGGCTGCATTGCTGACACAGTAACTATGACAACCATGATAGCCTGCAATGCTCAGTGCAGATCACACTTTAAGGGAACATTTTTTGCTCCCATTTTCCATGTAAACCATAACGATGGATCATAAAAATGGCATTTTCTTTTTTATTTAGTACTACACTAAATAAGCTATTTCACATAGCAGATGTTTACATATAGTCTACAAGACACAATAATAACGTAATTTACACAAATGAACCAGTTCAAAAGTTTACATATGCTTGATTCTTAATACTGTGTGTTGTTACCTGGATGATCAATGACTGTTTTAATGTTTTATGATGGTTGTTCATGAGTCCCTTGTTTGTCCTGAGCAGTTAAATTGCCCACTCTTCTTAAAAAACCTCCTCAACGTACTGAACATTATTTGGTTTTCCAGCATTTTCCGGATATTTGACCCCAACAGTGGCTATATTATTTTGAGATCCATTTTTTCACACTTAGGACAACTGAGGGACTCATACACAACTATTACAAAAGGCACAAACAATCATTGATTCTCAATAAAGCAACACAATACTTTAAGAGCCAGGGGGGTGTAAAATTTTTAACAGAATGATTGGTGTAAATTGTTATTATTTTATCTTCTGGGAAAAATGTACATATCTTAGATAGCTTCTGAAAGGCAGTATTAAATGAAAAAAAAAATCTTTAAACAAAATAATAACAATTTACACCAATCACCCTGTTCAAAATGTTTAGAACCCCCCTGGATCTTAATCTGTTGCCTTCTTGAACATAAAAACAGTCGGTGATCATCCAGGTAACAACACACAGTATTAAGAATCAAGTGTATATCAACTTTTGAACTGGTTAATTTGTGTAAATTCAGTTATTTTACTTTGTGGACTATAGGAAAACATGTTATGTGAAATAGCTTATTCAGGGAAGAATTAAATAAACAAAATGCAATTTTTTATTATCCCTCTTAATTTTTTTAAATGAACATTTTGCAGATTCTGCAAGGTGTACTTAAACTTATGACCTTATGAATTTATGAGTTGAGGTGATCTATTTTTTATTCAACATTGTACTCTATGCATGCTTGACAGTTTTCATTTGAGAAATAATTATTTACCTTTTGGTGGGAAGTGCACTTATTAAAATTAGGCTGAAAAGGTACTTTGGCCTACATTTTCTCTGTTATTCTTTTAATTTGAGGTGATCTTCCTTGGGGATTTCCTTGAATAGGGAAAAATCTTTGGTTGCTCTGTTCACTAACTAGCAAAATAAAAACCAACATGGGGAGGGGAGGAAAAAAGTGATAATATCGTGCCAGACTGAAAAAATCTGAATGTATTTTTTGCCAGATCACCCACCCATACTTTCAACTAGTGTTAATTACTGTGCATTTACATGAGTTCGTTGTTGCGGATGATCTTGACTGCCACCTCTTGGCCAGCACGGGCAGTGTCTCTGGCTCGAACGACATTGCTGAATACACCCTGCCCAGTGTAGCCATAGACATCGTAGCGCTTATCCAGTGTCTCACCAATGTTCACACCTGGTAAGCCGATGAGAAAAATGCAATATATAGTTATTCAGTTCACTTGATTTGCATTTAAACACAAAGAACAGAGAGGGGAGAAAATTAAAAAAAAAAAAAAAGTATGTCAGCAGACAGTATCAATAAAAGCAGTAACATCACACTCTGATAATATTAATTTAATCTGATCGGTATAGTTATAGACACACACAACCATCAAGAATTACAAACATGCTGATTAGTGTGTGATTTTTATTGCCACCAGAAATGAGAGATTTTTTTTTTTTTTTTTAACTTGGATTTGCCACCAGCTGCAAAAATGTGTCTTTTAAGCTCTTAAACAAGGAACAACACCTACGATAGTATCCTTCAGCATCAGTCCAGTTGTCTCTAAGATTTGGGTTTTCCTTAAAGTCTTTGCCAATTCCGACAGCCCGGAGCCTGGCACTCTGTGGAAAGAGAAGGACAACAAGGGCATTTATGAACAATGTTCATACAGTCACCTACTGTGAAAAAGCAGTATGTATTCGCGCTTTTTTTTTTTTTTTTTTTTTTTAAAACTCTAACACTTACATCAAAATCTGCAGCAAACATGTCGTCCGACTCTGTAAACATGTCAGGGGCAGAGGGTTTCTTTGTGTTGGTTCCTGATGAACAAAAAGCAGAACTCCTTTGTACATTGCTTCTACTTGTACACTACCATAAAATGAAATTATATACAATTTGTTATATTAATTTCCATATGGACTACTGCACTGGAATCTTTTTGACCACTCTTACAGTCCATATTTAGTCAAGACACTTCATCTAGGGCTAATCTAATGATTCCCTGTTACAACAACCAATGTAAATTACAAATAAGGAATTTGATAATTTATTTCAAATAAAAGCACAAGATCTTTCAGAATCTCTTTGTCTTTATCTACACTATACTAATTCATAAAGACATCACCCCATCATTAACCATAAGCCAAAATTAAACAAGTGAAACTTAACTAATGCTGCTAAAGATATATTACTACTACATCGAAAAAATATTAAGCCCCTTCCACGAAATGTAATATGAGGCGATAAGGTTAAATGGTTAGTATATTTCACTCACCAAGAAGTTGTCAGGTGCTTTCATTTTTAATATTTGTGCATTTTATCAATGTACTGCTATGCAAGGCATTTCTGATTTGTGAGTAGTGCATTGTATTGTGTTTTTATTTTTTCAGTGAAACTATCAGCAGGTATGTAGGTATTGCTCTTTAGACTCCTCTCTTATTGCTGCCATCATTCAAAGTGGTGCAAAATGACATTAAAACTTTCTTTTCCCCCTGCATTCAGTTGGTAGCCCCATTTGGCTTCTTGTTATCTAAGTACAAAGACCATGTTTTAAGTGAAATCAGTCAGTCTGTTTTTTGCATTCTTTAAAACAGTCTCAGGCCTGAAAACAGTTCAGCACACATCACTGTGATGCATGTACTTAATGAAGTAATATTTATGTATTTTGCCCATACTAGTTCTAGTAGTTAATGGCTTGAGGTCCATATCCAATTACGTACCTTAAATCATTGTAAAGATACTCTACATTCTTATTACCATGTAAAAGATACATATTAAAAGATATAATAGATGCCCTAGTAAAAGGGAATAGTAAGGTTTAACCCCCTTTTTCCCCCCCTAAGAGTGTTCCACCTCTTTACACTTATTTGACCAATATAAAGATGGCTTCTTATCTATATCTTAAAAGGTCCAGTAGTTACACTCTCATGTCTGTATATGCTCACTCACTCACTGTATCACTTAGACAAAACTGAAATATAAAAGGCAGGAAATCTATTTTCTTTCCTCATTATCTCCTCATTCAGTGCATCGTTGCACACTCTTGATTAGCAGCACATGTAATGTGATTTGCCCAGGAAAAACAACATCACTGCATTGAAACAAAGAACCAAACATAAGTTCTGGGATCAAAGCATTTTTAATATTTTAGTATCAAAAGGTACCAAAGATTAGTTGTGTCATGCAACCCTTGCTAAACAGCAAAAAGAGTGAGATGGTGTTGCTGAGTGGAGAAACATAACATGACAGCACCCTGCTACGCTTATGTTTGTGGGAAGCTTTCAGTTACAAATATTTTCACTGACTGAACACTACCGTGCAGAGGAAGCAATCGTCAAAATCAGTATTAAGAGAGACACTGCACAAAATGAACATCCTACAGTAACTGACCACACACCACCTCTAACATGAGAGCAGAACATAATCACCTTCTTTCTCCTGGGCAATGAGGTTGTGCTTGGCCTTCACATTAGCCTCGAAGGTGTTCACATTTTCACGCTCATACTCCTTAACATCGGCAGCAGCGCGCTCCAGGATGTCATCTGGTGAGGCAGAGCGACTGCGTGTGCTGCTCTGGGGACTGCTTGGCTCTGATGCCATTGAACCCATATTGCTGTCCTCATTTACTGCCCTGTATTTCTAATGATGCAATGGGGACAGTGTCAGCATTCAAATCAGTGTTTGAAAGTCAGCAAATTCTAGCATGGAAATGACCACTGTATTCTTTTATTTAAATGGAAAGTATGGTGTTTCCCCACCTGCATTATAGCCAGTCGCTGCTGCCGTCGCTTTTCAATCAGAGCCTCCTCATCCTCCTCTTCGGCATCAAAATCTTCCAGCCTGAAAACATTGCACTCATGAATACAAATAATGACCAGTAACACCAAAAACAATGCAAAGGTTGACTACATACTGTGCCTTTGTCTCTACATATCCAGTTGAACTCCCCAACAATGAGAAATATGCATTACAGGAAGAAAAAATAAAACAAATATCTACAGTGATGCTCCTTGCTGGAACCGACAAGAGTAGCCATGATTTTGATGACACTCAACATGAGTTGATATTAAAATTGTGTTTTATGGTACCACTTGCCACAAAGTTTCAGCATACAGATCAAAGTGCAATGTACCAATATAGAGTAAAACTCTATCTATGGAAAACTAACTAAAAGATCTGTGCTTTCCTGCACAACTATGATAGCAGTCTACAGGCAACTTCTACTCACACATCATCAGAGGAGGAATCTTGATCCACTTTCATGCCCTCTGACAGACTTCCCTTGTATTTATCCTCATCTCGGCTCCGCCTCCTCCTGCGTTCACGTTCTCTGGATGTGGAGCGACGAGCCCGGGTGTGGCCGAACCGATCCCTCTCACCAGACCTGAGAAAACAGAGACAGCCACAGTGTGAGGACTATAGTGTTCTCCAAGCTTATACTGTTTGTAATCAGTTTGCAACAGTGACTGGTACAGAGTCAAGACTCCTAAACTATCACTCACTGACCTTCGTCTAAAAGGAGATCGACTCCGCCTTCTCGATGAGGGGTGTGACTGCCGCCGCGGGGACAGAGATCTTCGTCTGAGTGGTGAGCGGCTGACCCTTCGTCGTGCTGGGCTAGTCTCATATGACCTTCCAGTCCCATCTACACGGGAGCGCTTCCTGAAGGAGAAATATTCCACTATCTGAAAATTTATCTGAAAAAAGAACTAGCAAAATCTGTTTGGTTTTATTGTTACATCAAAGCCCGTACATGGAAATCATCCTCGTTGTAGATTTCCCAGCTCCAAAACTCCTAAACAAAATAATAGCATGTGAATGACAGCTGGGTAGGTTTACAATTAATCTGTAGTACTGAAGTACTGAAATGTTCATGTTATATATTTTGGTTGCATTTGAGAGTTATTAAAAATGTAACTGCTTGTGTAAACTAGGCACATATCAAAATATTGATAAATTAATCGAATCACAGAAATTTTTGAGGTATCGGCAAATATCATTGGTGGAGAAAAAAATCGATATCATATCATATCGTGATGAACTATCCGATTTACACCCCTACTTGACAGCCAACAACTGTCTGAATATTCTCTCAAAGTTGGAATACAGATCGCATATGTTTAAGTGGATCACTTTAGAAGTGTATTCATGCTATGTATCATGGGAAGACCTTATTGTAAGCAAATTTAAAAAAAAAAAAAAAAAAACAGGTTTATGATGAAAGTATGAAAATACCTCATGATTATCTTTGCTAATGTGTATTACAAACTCGTTAGTATTCATAAACATTTCAATATTAATTCTTTTAAATTAAAACAGCTGTTTAGTTGTTGCTCTATGGCACTATTTTACATCAGAGATATTTCAGCTTTGGTGGCCTGTTTTTGTGGATGCAACTTACGCCGCAATTAAGGAAAAGTTGTAACTTGTAATACCCCAACTACAACCAGTAAAAACTGAAAATGACCCCTCAACTTGAAACTTCAAATAAGGCATGAAATTTAAATTTGAAAATAACTATTACCAAGTTCATTTTACAGCCAAGAGTATAGTTCATAGCGTATCTTAATTAATTCCCTTATGTAATCTCATCTGAAAAGTGAGTGTACAAAGATAAAAAGTTTAACTTTCGTGTCTAGTTGACCCTTTCTGACTTTGTCTGCTTTTATTTGGTAAGTAAAATGTCATTACATATACTCAGAATTTATGATGAAAAGCATTGACTATTGTTTAGTTTTCATCATGGAAAAACGCTCGTCATTGTGAACAAAATTAAGACTGGATGGTGGATCCAAAGTACCTTAACAAATGTAAAATTTTGTTGAATATAACCATCAAGTAAAAAATATGGACAAAAAATGAAATTACGTTTGATAACCTTATTGTCTCCTGATTTTCTTCTGTGCCTTATACAACTCATTAAGTAGCAATGTTATATACAAACATTTATATTTGCTTTGTGGCAGTATAAAAATAAAACTTGTTTGAATATATTTACATTTTTAAAATGCAACAATTTCCTACCTAGATGGTGAGTCTCTTCTGCGATCAGCCGAGCGACTGCGGCCCCTCCTGGTAGGGGACCTGTTCCTGGAAGGTGAGTAGCTCTGTTTGGATCCAGATGATGCTGCCTGATGAGACTGGCGCTCCCTCTGGTGGGTGGAGGAACTACGGTGGCGCCGTGGACTTAATGGACGCCTGTGGTGTGGCGAGCGGTTCTCCTTTCCTGATGAAGCATCCTTGGAAGGTGATTTACCTGGCCTCTTGTTCCTGCCTGCCTCTGAGCGGCCATCTTTGGAATGAGACCTCTGATTGTGTGAGTGTGCTGGTGAACCTGATCGCTGCCTGCTCTGCTCTTGAGTAGTCTTTCTTTCCTCTGCATGCGGAGAAGGTTGTCGTTCCTGTCGTGCCTCCTTTCCCTCTGATGAGCACCCCTTTTGCTCCATTTTTCTTTCTGCTGAGCGCCTCTTGCTGGATGGAGACTGTGATTTCTTTACTCTCTCACGAGATTGGTTCTGGCTCCGTGAACACTTCCTGTCTTTAGATCTGCTGCACTCCTTGGCTATCTCTTTCGCACTATTACACAGCCGGCTGCCTTTGCTCTCCCTTGTCACTCTGTCTCTCTCTCTAGAGTGACTGTGGCGTTTTGTGCTGGTTTTATTATCTGGCGAGTCCTCTCTAGCTTTGCCGCCCCTGCTGCTACGGTTCCTTGGTGAGCGTGTTTTACTCTCACTGATTTTCTGGTACTGCTCTCCATTTCGGGGTCTCTGTCCATCTCCATCCTCCTCAGAGCCTGAGTTATAGCCCTGCAGGATAAGGCCCATTCCTGACTGAACCTTACCTTCCATCAGCTGGCTATCCAGCTCAGCTTTGATCAGCGCTCTCTGCTTCTCCAAATCCTCTAGCAGAGCCCGGTCATCCACATTTGGGTTCTCAGAAGAAGGGGAGGCATCATCAGCCTTCTGGTCAATGGCCCCCAAAGAGGGTGATGTCCCCTCTTTGCGCCTGTGCTTCTTATGTTTGTGTTTGCGCTTGCGCTTCTTCTCCTCCTCAAATGCATGTTTATGCTTTTTGTGTTTGCTGCGGTGCTTGTGCTTCTTTTTCTTGTGTTTGCTGCCACTGTGATGTTTGGACGTTTCATCTTGGTTCCCCCCATTTACCTCAACTTGCTCCACGCCCTCCTCCTCCTCATCCTCTTCAGACATTTCGCTGTTCTCATTCCCACTCTTCTGTGGACTCTCCAAATCTTCTTTCCTGTTAAAGCAAACATACAAAATCTTAATGTAAAACACAGAGTATGAGTATCAATTTTTTGTACATACATTCTCTTTCAGAAACCATTTATCCTGGATCCAGAGCCTATCACAGGAACACCTGGCATAAAACTAGGATACACTATCTTACATTTACATTAATCTTAGCCAAGCCCCCTACTGACACTTTTGTGAAGTGGGAGGAAACCCACGAACAGAAGGAGAACATGCACAGAAAGTTTAGTAGCCCGATGTCAGACTCGAACCTGAGACCCTAGACACATCTGCGCCACCGTGCTGCCCCATGTACATACACTTGATTGCAATACTCAAAATATGACGTGTACTATGTTTCTTTTCATCACAAGAAGCAAAAGTGGCATTCATTTTATTAAATAATAAAGAATGTAGACAGCTAGCTAACGTTAGCAATAGCGTGTAACGTTATCAAGATTAACGTTAGCATTAGCTAGGGAGAGCAATTAGCTGGACAGCACGCAAACTAACGCGGAAACAACAAAAATACCATTCGTGGATCTAAAGTTAAATTTTGGAGAATATCCTTAGGAATGGCAACTTACCAGAACATCACATCTTATATGAATAACTAGCACACAAGATATTGCATCTGTTGCAACATCCAGCTAGTAAGCTAACCGCCGCTTAATTGAGGTCATATGAAATTGGCTAGCATTAGTTATGTAGCAACATAAGCTAGCTAACTAGCTAGTTAGCTTGCAACAACACTGATAAAAAAAAAACTGCTATATATATATATGACGAAACAATATACTCAATCATAAATCACCCCGTACAAAGAACACTCTTGCAACAAATTAAACCACTCCTTTATAACCTCTGTGTCTTACCCATTATTCAGCCTCTCGTTTTCTAAGTCCATTTCCACGTCGGCCATTTTCTTCACCTAGTGGCCGCTGTGTTTTTCTTCTTTGGTGGTATTATGATGGAGAGAAAGGCAACCTGAAGTGCTTCTGCCCCTAAGTGTCGGCACATGCTAACTGCAACGTAGCAAACATTAATCCAGAGGCAGAATGCAACCAAATTCTAAGCACGAGCCACATTTATTTATTTATTTATTTATTTATTTATTTACAAGCGTTAACCCCTACGCACACCGTTTCCGTTTCCCGTTTTGAATTCTCATTGCTTTTCAAAACAAGTCATGTGCAAAACGTTTCTTTTTAGCGGTTAATTAGGTTAAGATTGCAGCTCATGTCACGTAAGTGAAAAAACACACCAGAGGTGTATTTTGGCCATATAGTGTAGTCCTTAAATAAAATTAATTTAAAAAAGTCACTCTCAAACTAAACTGTTCACTGTATCGTTTGAATAGCTGTTACATGTGCCATGTGTCTAGAATAAGCTCCTGCCAACACCGGGCACTTGCATTGTTACGATGTTGCATTTCCTCCTTGGATCGGTTAACTTTCATAAGGCAACATTTCAAAGCCAAAATATGTCTATGAAAGTCACATGTGAGTAAACTGTACTTCAGTCATAACAGTCCTTGGTCAGCTGTGTATGCAGACCAAGACTGAGCTAATTTCAAGTTCAAAATGGTTTTAGGGCGTTTTCAGACCTGTAGATCTGTGCTTTGTTCCAAAACGGGCACTTGCATTGTTACGATGTTGCATTTCCTCCTTGGATCGGTTAACTTTCATAAGGCAACATTTCAAAGCCAAAATATGTCTATGAAAGTCACATGTGAGTAAACTGTTCTCTCATTGGTCAGAGTGCGTCTGTTTATATTCCGGAGTTCCGCTCATAGCGGTCACCCATCAAGATATATAGACAGCAGCTCGGCGAGTTTATTGTGGTATTCTTTTTAGCTGTTGCTGTAAGTTTGAGGGGGAATCGATTTTATGCGTTTTTGAAAGTGGTTCAGAAATATGTTCGTCAGACCAAATTTCAATGAGGCATTTTACCTCGTCTTTGGTCCAAGTTAAACTGCAATTCATATTGCGAGCCATTAGCAAAACAAACACGCTATTTACGTAAAGCAGTTTCCCCTCATGTATTGCTATACAGGTTGGTTCGTTGGTCCGCTGGGTCGGATTGCTTCCTCACCACAAGTGAACCGCTTCAGAGTTCATTTGCAGTCGGGCAGACTGTTTTGTTGCGGATCCGCGCGAGCTTGTAGTGGTCATATATGTCTAAACGAACCGAACCAAGGGAGAAAACGAGCCAGTTGTGAAAACTCCCTTATAATGTGTACAGATAATTTTGCTTCTGCCTATGCTTGAAATGCTTTAAATGCATGAAATAAGCAAAACTATTTGCGAAGTTGCGAAAAATTTCAAGCTTGAAATTAGTTTTTAAAAAATTCTTCACTAATAATCTTATATTTGTTTAAAAACAGCTCAATATGCCTATATTTAAAAATCTTTTACTTACAAAGATATTATTATTATTTTTTTTTTATTTTTTTTGCAGTGTATGTAGGCAGTATAGCGTGAACGGATGCTGCTTGTAATTTGTGTAAAGTTGAAGCCAGATCAGCTTTTCTTACTGCACCACAACTGATGGTTTTCTGATCACTGGCCCACACTCACACCTTTTTTTCTGCTGCTCTTTGTTGGAAATGAAAAGAGGCCAGCACTCTGCCTCAGATCACGACTTTGACTGAGACTTGCCAAGATGTTGGTTTGAAGTATAATTCAAAAAAAAAAAAAAAAAGTTGGGTCAGGGTCTGAGCTCCTCCACCCAGAGTAATGCACTTCTTTTGAAATAGAGGAGGAAGTGTGGGTTGAGGTCAACAGGTCCTATAACCTTTTGCTTTGCAAACCTTGTTAAGAAAAGTGCAACAAACATCCTACTGCTCATAAAAAGGTGTAGTGCGTAGATACAAAGATGCTATCCTTTAAGAATGGGGATGAGAATTGATATCATCCTTACTAAAGAAGTATGCTGGGGGACTTCTCTAGAATGCACTTGCTTATGGTGACTCAGATGTGTGAGTCTGTCCTCTATGAGCTTCAAAGAGAGGAAGAGGTGGAAGAAGACTGCACCAAAGGCTCTTTGCTTTCTACTAAAGTCTTAACAGAAGCTAAATACTGCAGAAGACCAACCAAAGTCAAATCTTCTAAACATACACCAGTCAGCCATAACATTAAAACTACCTGCCTAATATTGTGTAGGTTCCCCTTGTGCCACCAAAACAGCTCTGACCCTTTAGATCCTTTAAGTCCTGTAAGTTGTGAGGTGGGGCCTCCATGGATTAAACTTGTTTGTCCAGCACATTCCACAGATGCTTGATCAGATTGACATCTGGGGAATTTGGAGGCCAAATCAACACTTTGAACTCTTTGTCATGTTTGTCAAACCATTCCTGAACAATTTTGAAGTGTGGCAGGGCACATTATACTGCTGAAAGAGGCCACTGCCATTAGGAAATACTGTTGCCATGAAGGGGGGGGTACTTGGCATGCAACAATATTTAGGTAGGTGGTACATGTCAAAGTAACACCCACATGAAAGGCAGGTCTCAAAGTTTCCCAGCAGAACATTGCCCAGAGCATCACACTGCCTCCGCCTGCTTGCCTTCTTCCCATAGTGTATCCTGGTGCCATATCTTCCCCAGGTAAGTGACATACGCACCCGGCTGTCCACATGATGTGAAGGAAAATGTGGTTCACCAGACCAGGCCACCTTCTTCCATTGCTCTGTGGTCCAGTTCTGATGCTCACTTGCCCATTGTAGGCACTTTCGGTAGTGGACAGAGGTCAGCATGGGAACTCTGACCGGGCTGTGCCTTTGCAGCCCCACACGCAGAAAGCTGCGATGCACTATGTATTCTGACACCTTTCTACCATAGCGAGCATTAACTTTCTCAGCAATTTGTGCTATAGTAGCTCTTCTGTGGCATTTGACCAGACGGGCTAGCCTTCCCTCCCCACGTGCATCATTGAGCATTGAGCCCATGACCCTGTGGCTGGTTTACCAGTTGTCCTTCTTTGGACAGTTTTAGTAGGTACTAACCACTGCACACTCCACTGAACACCCCACAAGACCTGCCATTTTGGAAATGCTCTGATCCAGTTGTTTAGCCATCACATTTTGACCCTTGTTAAAATCGATCAGAGCTGGTTCCAGGTCGGTCACGAGAGCAAACATTGAAGAGCTGACCATAGTGCATGATCTTAAAAGTCCCAAGGGTGGGACATATTTGCATCCTCTAATTGGCTAATTCTAATTTGTCTTACTCTAACTCTCTGTACCATCACTAGATGTCTCCCTTTAGATCACCCATTTGCCTTTTGTGTTATCTAAAGCAAACAAGGCCGATGAGACTGCACAAGATCAGGCTGACCTAGGAGATGTCTCAACATCCCTTCTTATCGATATTTGATGCAAGTTCAAGTTCAAGTGGAGTTTATTGTCATTTCAGCCATATACAAGTACATAGTGAAACGAAACAACGTTTCTCC
>JAKKZN010000022.1:9056957-9068241 GCA_033441825.1 Pangasius elongatus | reverse complement strand
TAAACTTTTGATCAGCTGATGAACAGCCTGTTTGAGTTTAAATGCAGTTTTCAATAAATTGCCAATCTCTGTTTTTTATCTCTTGCTCCTTTTTTCTTCTTTTGACATTATGAAGAAGTTCTTACAACCTGGTCACAATCCACCAGTGCGAAGTGTGAATACTTGTAATATTTTCCCTGGTCTTAAGATTTTGATCAGGAGTGTATGTCATGGAGAATTCTTCCTTTCCCACATGTAGGTTCGAGGATGAGCAAGGAAATTAAAAGTTCTGAGAATCAGAAACCCAAACTTTCAAATCAGAAACTTTATTACGAAGGAAAACCCAAGCAATAAAGGAGGTCGGTCTCGAGAGTGACCACTGAAGAGCTGACCATAGTGCATGATCTTAATTGTCCCAAGAGTGGGACATATTGTCCTCCTCTAATTTGCTAATTCTACTTTGTTTTACTCACTCTAATTCTCTTTAACATCACTAGATATCTCCCCATCCCTATCTAAAGCACATCCAAAGCAGGCCGATGAGACCGCACCAGATCAGGCTGACCTAGGAGATCTCAACATCCCTCCCTGCACTGTGAGTTCTGCCCGATAATCTATCAAGGCTTTTACTTCTCATCTTAATCAATCCTCTGTAAAAAAAAACAAAAAAAAAAAAACAATTTATTAGGCAAACTTACTGGCACCTGTGTAGGTGATGGAATGTGTTTGTTCCCCTCTGCTCTAAGTCCTAAGTCCTAGGAATGAAGGACATTTGATAACAATGAACTTGTTTTTCTCATGTCAAGTTGCCCTTTGCATGTAGGCCTCAGTTCAGTGTTCCTTTCTGAGTCACATTAAGACAAACATAAAATGGATTATATGCAGTATAAAACATGAAAATATAAAATGTATTTTCTGATTGTTTTCCACAGAGTGCACACCTTTTAAGTATGGGAAACCCTGAGTAGAAGCTTGCTGTCTGATGAGCAGTCCATGAGCATCTGCTCTATGAACAAACCATTCCTCCTTTCCCATCTCAAGCTCAGGCAGGCATGGCTGACTCATGGACAAAATGAGGTCAAAATATTTTTATATTTATATTGGTATATTATTTAATAAATCAAAAAATTATAAAGTTAATTTTGTGAAGAGATTTTTTTTCAAATGCCTTAGTGAGTGGCCAGGTTACTGTAGTTATGCTCTGCTAATCACAGGGTTCACACATTAAAAAAATAGTTAAGACATCAAAACTATCACTGCAACTGTGCATGCATTGACATATTTCTAAAAATCTAATTTCTTTTGCTTTAAAAGCAACATAAGTCAAACTTCCACGTTTGGGCTCTTGATCAAGGCTCTTAAATATCTCTGGTCCAGGGGTGCCTGTCATGGCTGACCCTGCTGTGTGACCCCAGCTTCCTAACAGGCTGGGACATATTAAAAAAAAAAAAAAAAAAAAAGGATTCTTCCCCAGAGAAAAAAATTATAAAGTTGCTTTTTATACATCAGAAGACTTATTAGAATATGATTTCAGGGGAAATGGTGCCTTATTGGTTAAGGCTTTGATCTACTGACCAGAAGGTTGTGAGTTCAAATCACAGCACCACCAAACTGTCTTTGGTGGGTTCTTGAGCAAGACCCTTAACCCTCAAATGATTGGGTTGTAGCCAGTCTCAACTGTAAGTCGCTTTGGATAAAAAGCCAGCAAATTGAGCAAATGATTCTTGCTTGTGTTTCATTTAGGTAGCGCATTTGACACAGATGTTTCTCCAGATGTTTCCTTAGGAAACTGAGAATTTAGCTGAGAATTTAGCTTCAAAAGCACATTGAATAAACGTCAATCTCTTTCTTGCCTTAATCTCTTTAAATGAACTTATTCAGTGGATCCATTGCTCAGTTACACTATTGTAATTATGTGTTATATTTCATACCTTCTAACTGTCAGGAGCAGTGTTTCAACACCTGGCTACCTTCTTTGTGTGTATGTGTACCTTTAACACAAAGTCACGTGGTGAACATATATGAAATTACACTATAAAAAGCCATTAGTAACCATAAACATTCCCTTTACTTCTTCTCGCTTTACATGTATTGGGAGTTTTGATGACCATCAGCATGGCAGCTCGTGACTACAGGTGGAACTACAGATGAAGCTGCCTCCCTCATATTTCCTCACTGCCAATGCTGAGTTGCAAGTTGGTGGAGTGGATTTCCACTTGTAATTCTACATGCATAACTATGAGTTGCAAAGTGGGCAAGCCTCACTAAATTGCATATATAGGTTAGAGTGGGTACCTCCATTAGCCCTGTGGCTACAATAAAAGTGTCTCTCATTGGGCCTTACTGGTTAGATTGCTGGCCATGGCTTCAGTTGCTAGTAGCTGACCTAATACATTTAGGGATTTTCAGAAATAGAGTTCCCAAATATTATTCTCTGTTTTCTCAGCAGACAATTCAGTCACAACACCCCATAGCACAGCTTTCCTCTTTGGCAGCACATTCCCATGAGGTTGTATTCGGAATAGTACTCTAGGTGGTGAAGATTGGTGGCTTCATTTTCTAATGTTAGGACAGGGGTTCACAAACTTTTTGGGCATATGAGCTCAAATTGACTGTGAATTTTCTGTGACCCCAAGCCATGACCACCTTAGAAAAAAACCTAAAAACCTAAAAAAAACAATTCCAGATTTATAATTACTGGACTACTGTAAAGTTTTAACACTTGATTATGTCAGTAACATATCTGACTAAAAATGGAATATTCTTTGTGCTGGCTTACCAGGCTAGTTGGAAGCATGAACTACATTTCTTGACACAGCTATTCAAAAAGTCAGGAGGTATGTTTGAAAGGGTGTATCTCTTTCTGCTGTCACATCCAGCATTGAATGATACATAAGGAATAAAACACAATAGGGGATGTTGTTATAGGAAAATAATCTAGGTGAGGGTGGTGTGATACAGCCCGACGCAAAGCAGAGGGGTTTGGTTTAGACACGCATGACTCTGTGTGCACATGCAGATGCAGTGGCCACTTGAACAGCATTACCAACACACTTGAGTGCCTATCTTATATATGTCTGGAGGATTAAAAGCAACATTCTCTAGGTGGCATGTGAGAGACAAAATATCCCTGTCAATCAGGTTTCCAAGCCAAATTTTAAAAAGGTGATTTAATGCACAGTGACATTGTTGTCTAAAATTTGTCCATTTTTATTGTTAAATTCCTAGGCTTTTGCTGGATGGCAGGATAGTGAAAAGCCTAAAATAGTACATACAGTTTTAATTTAAGTGTGGCTTGTTTGAATGCAACTCCCAGTAACATTTCAAACTAGTAGTACACAAAATCTGTCTTTGTAGTTAAAGCAATATTTCTAATAATAATTTGTAAAATAAATGATTTATACAAAATACTTATATCTTCAGCCTAGTGTTCCTGAGAAAATTACACTAGGAATAATGTTATTAGCGGTGAAAATCAATGAATTCTTCTGTGATGAGGTTGAAACCAGACTTCTGTCAATAAGACATTTGGACCAAGGCACAGGACAACTCAACCAATTTGACTCAGACACTGCAATGGAAATCATAAAGTCCCTTTCCAGCTTCCACCAACCCAAACCCATGCTCTTCTCAACCTGGGCAATGAGCAGCAGCTGCACTTTGAAGCCATTACTCAGGAGCAGGCCAAGATTTGGTGGGCACTTCAAAGCCTGATTCAAGGCTAGGCATTGGTAAATGCATGACTGGTGAAGGTGAGGTGTGTGCATGGGGGTTTTCACAAATATCCACTAGTGCCTGTATTGATAAATTTCTGGGGCCAAACACATAGTGTTGTGGTGGCAGTTAGTTCTCCATACCCATACACTCATTTTGGGGACAAATTGGCTGGGGTTTAGGAAAATGTAAAAAATTATGATGGTGGATAGGTCCTGCCACAGCGTAGCGAGGTGTGGGATATATGCGTCTCTAGCTGTGAAAGCAGTGCCAGGGCCAAACATCTTTGTTGCTTCAGGATGACACGGAGAAGGTGGACTTTCAGGGGTAACCTTTGGGGACTTCCAATTGCAACAGACGTGTGACCAGTGTCTCTGACAGGCCATTGAGTGAGAATGAGAGTAATCAATGGTCAAATAATCCAGTCAATCCAGAAATTGCACTCACTTACCCGTATTTTTCAATAATCAAGGATAAGTTATATCGAGTGACAGTGACAGGACAGTTACACAAAAGTAGCAACCCCTCAATTATTGGTTCCAAAATGCTGCAGGGAAATGCTTTTTGTTATTTGTAAAAAGAGATGTCCCGCAGGCCTCCACAGGCTTCTTCCCATTTGATTTATTATAGGGGCACAAGCCCGGTGGTGTCTTTTGGGAAAATTGGGGCCTTCATTCAGTAAAAATTAAATTCAATACCTTCTGGACCTGAGAGCAAAACTCCACACCTTGGTCACAGCAAATTTGCACTGGGAGATAAAGTGCTCATATTACTTCCCATGTTGAGCTTGAAATTACTTGCAATGTTTAATGTCAAACAGCAAGTTGGGGAAGTCGACTATGAGGTCAGGCAAATGGATAGAGTTGATGCACAACAAATGTACCACCTCTATCTCCTTAAACCACGGAGAGAGGTGGTTTCTGTAGCTCTGGTGATGGTGGTTCCTGAGAGAGGGGAGCTAGTGGAGACCACCTCTCACTGTCCCAGAGAGCAATTGCTATGTAGTAAAGGAATTTTCCTATGTACTTTTGCTTCTACCCCATAGTACAAACATCATAGATCACATATTGAGACTCCCCCAGGTATGGTGGTATGCAGCTGACCCACAAATCAGGTCCCAGCTACCTACAAATCAATTTTGGTGTATGTTGCTCATGCTCACCAACAAAGCAGTATAATTTACAAATTAGTAAAACTGCTTATACCTTTTTAAACATTCATCATCAAACCATGATTTGTTTTTAAATTTTTCAGTTGTTCCTTGGAACATTCAGAGTGTTCTTGATTTAACAAATTTGTGATTTGCCAAACAAAAAAAAATGTCTAGTTTGAGTTTTAACAAAAACAGCGTTTAAAATTATTCAGTTCAATTTAATTCAATTTTATTTATATTTTTATTTATATAATACTTTTTACAATGGACATTGTCACAAAGCAGGTTTACAGAAATCCAGATATAAAATTTTAATTAAGTTTACTTTTATCCCTAATGAGCAAGCTAGAGGCAACTGTAGCAAGGGAAAAACTCCCTGAGGTGACAAGAGGAATAAACCTTGAGAGGAACCAAACTCAAAAGGTAGCCCATCCTCAGTTATGAATCAATACACTTCTTTAACCCTAGACTATAAATTCAGGCAGTGCTCAGTGTGGTAAAAGGAACTTGAATATGAGTGTCATTAGAGTTTTAACCTTAAGTCTTGTGTATCAAACTGAAGTTATCATCTGTTCAATGATTGAGACTTGAGTGTAAGTGCTGCTAGCACTTACTGTCTTTATCATATCTGTATCATCCTTTAACATCCACAGCCATCTTTAGAATGTCTGTGTGGTACCATCCACAGTAACCCCATGGTGATCTTTAGGCTATTCATGTGGCCCATCCTCAGCAGCAAATTCTTCTCCAACAAAATTTTCCAGTATCCAGGTAGCCCAGCTTGAACAAAAACTGTTGCTCGGATTTTTCATATTCAAGATTCAAGATTCAAGATTCAAAGAACTTTATTAATCCCAGGGGGAAGTTGCTTTGCCATGTTACAATTGCTCTCAAGAAGAAAGAAAGAAAAGAAAGAAAGAAGAAAACATAAAATAAAATAAAATAAAAAATAAAATAAAATAAATTTATACCTATACAGTATATAAAAAAGTAAATGCTAAATACCTTCTGGACCTGACAGCAAAACTCCACACCTTGGTCAAATAAAATAAATTTATGCCTATACAGCATATAAAAAAGTAAATGCTAAATATGATGGACAATTCATCCATATTGTCCAAAAAAAAAATTTATGCCAAAGTCGCAAAAAGATGTGAGGCTACGTCTCAGCAACGCTTTTACATACATTCTTAGCATATAATCCTATATCCTCCACATTTCTTTCCACTTGATTTTTTAACCTGACTATGGAGATTTGCCCATTCAGCCACAAGAGCATTAGTGAGGTAACATACTGATGGCAGTGGAGAAGGCCTTGGGTGCAGATTGCATTCCAGTTCATCCCAAGGGTGTTCAGTTCGGTTGAGGTCAAGGTTGTTCCACACCAACCTTTGCAAAACATGACTTTATTGACCTCGCTTTGTGCACAGGGGCATTGTCATACTGGAACAGGTTTGGACCCCTTAGTTTCAGTGAAGGGAAATCTTAATGCTACAGCATACAGTCATTCTAGATAATTGTGTGCATCCAACTTTGTAGCAACAGTTTGGGGAAGGCCCAAATATGGGTGTGATGGTCAGGTCCAAGGAATCAGGGAAACAAGGAATCATGATACTAAACCAAACACTTCAAAAGTAATGGGAGAAATATGCTTTTTTCTTATTATAGCACCATGTATCACTCAAAGACAAAACTTAATAGGCTTTTTCATGACATCATTCTTGTGGGGTCTACCAGGCATTCAATTAATTCTAAAGGACTTCACAATAAGTATTCTCAAGTTTCATGTCAATCCATCAAGCAGTTGTCGAGATATGGCCTCACATCCTGTTTTGGTGATGAATGCTTTTGAATTACTTTCGCATCAGATTAATCAAGATAATCTCAGCTAAATTTGGTGAAGATTGAACAAAAATTGTAGGCTGTGAAAACTTTTAAAGGTTTTTAAAAAAAAAAACTCAAAAATGAGGAAAATCCAATATGGCAGAAAATTACGTTCTGTGGTCAGCATGAGCCAAGAATTAATGCAGAGTAAGAATTTCATTCCTATGACAAATGCTTCAAAAGTTAAAAGCAAAAATGCACCTTATACTTTTGACCCAATGGTGCTAGAGGCATTGGCCTCTATTGGACCTCTAATTGGTGAAATGACTATGCCCAATCGGTAGGCTGTGTGGTGTTATGGGTGTTATAGTTGGATGCCAATTCAGCATTGACACACTGATTTGGCGTTGACATGACTCTCCACTTGGCCAATCACCTGGAGATGGTAACCTTATCTTAGGCTCACAGACATACCTAATTTTCCCTGAACCCTCCCCATACATGTGATGTAAACTGAGCTCCCCGGTCACTCACTATGTCCTTCGGTATGGCAAAGTGTCTGATCACATGATTCAACATCTAGTCTGCCATCTTGAAAGCCCGGGAGAGGAAGCAGATGAAGGGACTTGATCAATGATCAGCGGACAGTGATCACCATGATGACCATGTTGTTTTTTGATGTGCAGAGCTGTGCTAGCTGTGTGCTAAGCATGGTTATCAGCTGCTATTTCTCTCCAACGAGGCAGCCCTGTGCCTCTAATACCGGATTCCACTCCATATCAGCTGCTGCATCCATGTTGGGGTGAAGTATTCTGTCAGGCGGCAGATACGGATGCAGATCTAGCTTTATTTATAACGCTGGCAGACAGATCCGAAATGTGAGACTAATACAAGTGCAAAGAACAGGCCATGGTCAGGCGATGTACAAACAGTATAAACTGGCCTAAGAAAAGAGCAAAAATGTGAAAACCAGAACAATATCCAAAAACCAGAAAGACTATGACACAATGAACTGCTCGGTAATGACTGGTATAAAAACACCGAATGTATACTTCACTATTGAATGACTGTGAGTCTGTAGAACCCTGTGGCTGAGGGTGTGGAGGAAGAATCGAGAGGAATGCAAAATTTTAGCCAAGCTCTGGGCTTGTGTGTATTCAGTCCGTGCCTTTCAGGGCACTTTCAAAAACTCAACAAAAACAGAACGCAACAGAAAATGCGTCTGTCCCAGACTCACAGCTTTCGCTCCATCAAGTTCAAGTTCATGCTCCAGGGTGTGTGCACGTGTGCTTGTGTGCATTCATACATGTCTCGCAAGCTCCTCCAGCTATATCATGCTCTCTCTCTCTCTTGCCGGTTACAGGAGTCAATGAAAGAACAAAAAAAAACCCTCATCAGGCCATAACCCATTTTGCCATATGGTTTGGGGTGATTTAAGGCTAGGATTTTTTATTTTTATTTTTTGGGAGAAAGGGCATAACCCAGATACGTAATAATAATAATAATAATAATAATAATAATAATAATAATAATAATAATTATAGTTACCATAATGTAATTACCATATATTTTGACACTGTTGCATATTCCTTAGCCAATCAGAGCAAGTGGTGTTGTGGCGGGATAGGAAAGTGAGCAAAGCTATTAAAAAAAATAATAAAAAATTTATATATAAAAAAAGTGAGAGTAGTGAGAGGCTTAAAAAAAAGTTAAGTTTAGACCTGTTGTGTTATGGTGATTTAAAGTTTATCTTCTCCAGTACAGGCGGGACCATGAGTGGCAAACATTGTTATCTGCACATCATTTTGCTGGACTGAATGGCTAGCCAGCTAGCAGTTATGTCTGAAAGAAAGTCTATGTCTGAAAAGTGTTAGCTAGTGGAGTGGGATAGTCACGTTTCTTTTGTTTGTTTTATTGCCAGTATTTGTTTTACTAGTTCAATCAACTTTATTTGTGCTTGGTGACTCAAGGAGACATAGCTGATGCGTTTATTCATCATGGTGGAGGATTTTACTAGACTTTTGGGTACCATGGGTTTTGTTAACATTCACTATCATAGGCCCGTACTTCAATTGCAGCCACGTTGCCATACCTGACCGTGCATCTCGTGGACAATTGGCCAAGGTGTTTATGTGGCAGTGATGAGACATTACCCCGCCATCCTCTAGATGGCGGGTCATCCCCATGTATCAGATGGGTAATATTGACTCTTGTTTTGTCATCGAAGAAGATTTAGAGACTTTGTTGAGCTTAATAATTGAATAAGTGGATTTTTTTATGGACTCATAATACAATGAGACACTATTATTGTTTTTTTAGAACTTGAAAGTGAATATTTTCTGGTAATTGAACTGAACTGAATATCATTTGTTGACAAAGAATGACTTTTTTATTTGTTTATTTTTGTGATTTTAACTGACATCACTTGAGTGTTGTTCATTTCAAGTGAATTCTATTTGACTGTATTGGTTGAATTGGAGATTCAACCTTGCATTTTCCTTTCTATAAGATAAAAACTAAGAACAATTCACTTTTACTTAATTCCATATAGCATACAATTCATTAGTAATAGTAATAAATATTTTAGTTAATTAAGCATAAGGTACAGTTTATGTTTATTTTAAGATACTTACTAGAGAGTAAGGGCAACACACCTATCCCGTTAGATTTTGGGAGGGTGGAACTGCAGACAAGTCTGCACTCCCCCCCCCCATATTATGTATTACCTGCAGTATATACTTCACGTGGCTGCTGTATAAAGTTAAAAAGTAAAAAATCCTGAAGCCCACCTTGCCACATGTCACGCATTAACCACTTCAGTACGATAGGTACAAACATACCAACTGACAAGGGTGTACAGAGGCTAAAAGCACTGGGTGGGGGGACTCAGATCTTGTTGCTTAATCAGTCTTCCTTAGTAAGTAATCACACATTTCTCCTACAAGGCGCTGGCTTTTTAATAAATTTGCAAAGTTATCATAAATCTGGTTTTTGCTTTGTCATTACAGGTCATGGAGTGTGGAAAAATTTTTTAAAACATTTTAGCATAAGGCTGCAACATGAAATCATAAGGCTGTGAAAAAAATGAAGGGGTCTTGCACTGTAATCAATGTTTAAAACACAGAAGAGTAACAACTTAGCGATTATGGCTGACAACTTGTCACGTTATTGGAGAGAAATGACTAACAACACAGACAATTTTATATCTTTGATAGATATTAATATTTGGTAGACTGTGAATGAGAATAAAGTTTGTCATCCTCAAAAGCAATTGCACATTTGTTTTTTTTTTTTGCCCAAAACAGCATTCCACAGAATGTTAAAATAGAAGTCCCATCTGTTCAAACTGAGGTCGCATTCCCATAGCTTTAAATCATATTTAAATACCACATTTGAAAATGGCCCAAAAAGCAATTGACAATGTCAGATTTCACATTATTTTTCCTGTTCAAGCTGTTATAAAAAGACATATCAGTGTCACATGTTTAAACTTTGAGCAAACATAAAATCTACTGCTGAGCTCTAATATTCATTAGCAAAAGCAGGAGAATTGACCCTTGTTGGGATGCAGGGCACCATTCACACATTCTTTCACATCTAGGGGATGGTGGAGAAAACTGGGGAACTTGAAGGAAGCCCACATAAACATGGGGAGAAGGTGCGAACCATGGTTTGAACTCGGTGACTGTTGCTTCCTTGGTAACCAAGAAAACAACCTTTTGAAGAAACTATATTTATAAGCAAAGTTTTTGGTTGTGTTGGAAATGATAGCAGTACTATGGGGCAGCTATAGTCTATGTAAAATTTGATAGAAAAATACTCTCACACACTGAACATTGAAATACTTTTCATTTTTTAACCTTTTCTTTAGATAACCAAATGAAAATAAACTATTAAGGGCTATAGTTTTTATTGCAGATTTTCAGGTTCTAAGATCAAAAGTCTTGGGACAAGGGTAAATAATGAAACTCATACATAAAAACACATTTGTAAAGTACCCAAAATAGCTGAAAATGATGAAGACATGGTAATATGTTTTAATATTAGCTTCATATAACAAGTAGGAAAAAATGTAAATCTATGAATTTTATCAAAAAACCATCTGTGGGACCAAAAGTGCCCGTAGTTGAAGAAACACCCAGGAGTACATGTAAAGAAGAGAGCATGGCTTGCCCTCATGGTGTTGATCACTGTTTTGAGGGTTGAGGATTTATGTTAAAGCTCACATGAACTTGGCATGAAATTACTTTTTTCCATATTCGGTCTGATAGCACCTGGTTTCTTATTATAAAGCAGGAAGCCTATATATTGCAAGGTGCAAGTTTTTGTGTGCTTAAATAGTCTTAGTAGTGTTAGTATGCTTTTTTTTGTTTGTATTTGTGATAATTGGGCCACCTGAAAACAGAATCAGTGCTGCTACTGCCCCTGTAGGCAGTAGATTAGATTAGATTCTTCTTTATTGTCATTGTGCAGAGTATGAGTACATAGCCAATGAAATGCAGTTAATATCTAACCAGAAGTGCAAACAGTGATATGTCTAATATATACTGTGTGTGTATATATATATATATATATATATATATATATATATATATATATATATATATATATATT
>JAKKZN010000022.1:9025226-9035271 GCA_033441825.1 Pangasius elongatus | reverse complement strand
TAAACTCAAAACTATGGGTGGGAGGTCATTCTCTTGTATTGCTCCCAGGTTGTGGAATTCTCTGCCTCTTCCTATTATGAATGCTCCATCTTTTGATTGTTTTAAGAAAGTCCTCAAAACATATCTCTGTTGTGTTGTTTCTTTTATTGTTGTTTCATACTGTTGTAGCCCCTTGAGTGTAAGAAAGGCGCATTATAAAATTGCTTCTTCATCTTCTTCTTATTATTGTTATAAAGAGTGAAATCTTCATACTTACACATAATGTGACTTTGTCCATTTTGTACAGGGCATTGTTGCATGAAGCACACCAGGATTTACAGAAAAAGAGACAGTGACAAATGGAAATCTATGGAAGCCCATCTCTGCCAGGTAGAAATAAACAAGGTGCCCAACATATGCAGCAGTATGTCAAAATTCTGACTTTTCTCAAAATTCTGTCTTATTGTCTCAAAATTATTACTTATTATCTCAAAGTTTTACTTATTATCTTGTTGTTTTTACTGTAAAATTATGCTGAACTACATGCCAAATAATTTCTAAAGCAAAAAAGATTAAAACAGACACTTTATTTGCATAGACTTATGATCATAGGTTTTGAGATAATAACTTAGAATTAAGATAACTCAAAACTCTTCATTGTTTTTGCCAGATAGAAAAGAAGGAAGTTGCACAACATATTTTTTTTATTAATTTTTTGGCAGCAGTAGTATGTCAAATTTTTGAGTTATTATCTTCTGCAATTTTCTTTTTTTCTACATGGCAGAAACAGGCTTCCATAGGAAAACAGTCCAGGAGGCCTAGAACAAAGAAGAGTTCCATGTTTCACTGTAGAAATAACAAATAAAAGGCAATGTGGGTGTAACTTTGTGCTAGGGAAAAAACAAATGTGATTATAAAAGTGTGATAAATTATGAATCAATTCTCACTGAAAACATTTCCGAAGCATTTTTACTCATTTGTATTCAGCAGTATCAAGCAGCAAATGGATCAAAGCATTTCACATTAACTAGTGTTTAAATCCACATGGAATGATGGATGGTTTAGATTTTTTATTGAGTTTCTGTGGTTTTGTGCAATGCTGTTGTCTTTATTGGGAGGATGTTAGAAGAAAAAAAGAAAGTGTGTGATCCTACAAAATTAAATTGGCCAAATTAAGAGTCACAGTCTGTATTAAGCCTTACACTGTATATTTGCATATGTCTCAATATCATGATTGTATCTTCCTATAAATAAATTAATTGTACAATAATGTGATCATATCACAGTGTGTGAAGCATACAATAACAGACTCCACTTTCAAAAAGCAGCTAGATGACAGAAAGTACTGGATTCAATAGGGGAAAATTTATTGTTTATACCTGAAATATATTTGGAACAATAGTACTCTGTAACCCTTGTAAAATCTTGTAGAAGAAGATTCCTCACAAAGTTTCTGGGTACACAACTGGACACACCTCCCTGCCAAACAATCAGCATTCACCTGAATGCACAGCACTGTAGATACGATGCGTGACATGTTGTTAACTTGTGAGAGAACCCCATATGGGTACCCATAAACCCCCTCTCTGCAGAGAGACACAAATACACGTTAATGTAGAAATATAAACAAGGCCTCAGTCTGCCCTTTCTGCATTTAAAATGGCAAAAATCTTTCTAGTTTTTCTATTAAATACTTTGTGTTTTTTTTTCCAGAAGCCTGTGCTCTGAGTGAAAAGGAACCCTCTTTTGCCTTCCTTTATTTGAGTACCTGCTCCTACAATCACCTTTCCAAAGTCTACAAATCTCACCCGCGAACACCAACAGACTTTAAAGGGCGTTTATCTGTGTGACGGCACCCAAATATTGAATTAAATGAGGGAAAATGGACACTCGCTTGGTTTATACTGACTAAGTAGGGCAGAAAAATGTGCTTAATTGCACATACGTGATGCTTATCTTATTAGTGGTGCTGTGAGTGCTGAAGTGGTGCCAATAAAAGAGTGCAAGAATATGTTATGATGATAACACGTGATCTGTGAAGGGTTTCATGCGCACTGAACACAATCACACACCAACAGCAGTGTGACGGTGAGTTTCAGCAAAGCACCTGCTACCATAGTGGTGCATAGTTTTCAAAAATAAATTAGTTTTCTAAATTTAGCTTTTTCATCTAAAATATATAGATAAAATATATTTTCGTATACAAACCTATGTAAATTGCATATTTCCATAAACCACACAAGCTGAAAGGTTCACTTGAAAAATAATTTGAAAAAAATCTTCCCAACCTTCCCAAAAGTGTACCCCATGATTGCAAAAGATCCAAACCTTGAACTCAACCCATTACAAAAAAGACAAAGATAGGATTCTTCATTCCTTATGTACCAATGAATTTGAAGGGAGGGACTATGCAGGTGTGTACATTTATTAGCATGTCTGGGCTATCAGCTGCAGTGCAATGCAAGGAACAAGAAATGACAATAATGAAAGATAAGTAAGGGATACATGGAGAGAATTGGCATAGAACTATAATGAGACATACTGCTTTGTAGATTAAAATCATCACGACTGAGCCCTGATCTGTGTGCAATGTGGTTGCTATGTCTAATTATTAGGGCTGATTGGTAATTAATGAAGAAAATGGAAAGTTTCCGCCTAAGCTGATTTAGTAATAAATCATCAAGGCTTTTGCACAGATTCAGAAAATACCTCTTTCACACACACACACACACACACACACACACACACACACACACACACACACACTTATCTTACTATCATTATGAGGTCCTTCCATTGACATAATTATTAATGCAGCTAATTAATGCTATCCTACACCTAAACTAATCCCTAACTTTAACCTCACCAAAAGGAAATACATAAAATCTGCAGTTTTTGTATTTAAAAAAAAAAGGCGGATTAGCCAAAGCGGATAGTGGATCTGCCTCTTGATGCTATTCTCAATGCACTCAATGTAACATAAAATGTATGTTTGGATTGTGTTCCATTCACTAATATGGGAATGGGCAGGATTAAAAACTGTTCTGCAGCCAGCCACTAGATGGTCTCAGAGTGGCTTCACTTTTAAACACCTGTTACGATGTCTGCCCACATATACAGTTGTTGGCCCATCCACACACACACACACACACACACACACACACACACACACACACACACACACACACACCAGCACCCCCATCGCTTTCAGAAACAGTGGCAAGAAGTTGTCAAGGTCCTCAAGCTTTGAGCACAGGCCTTCAAATGTGGGAGGCAGGCCATTCCCGGCTCAGGATATCAATTATAGATAGGGGTTAGCATGGCCGCTATGGATTGCCATGTCAGAGAATAGATAGACAGCTGTGGAGAACTGAAGATCTTTCTATCCGATGTGTGCCTGTGTGCATGTGTGTGTGGAATGGTTAAAAGGGAACTGAGAGTGTGTTAGGATGAGAACTGAAAGCTTAAAGAGAGCATGCAGTGGCAGTTTTTTCACTGGTGATGAGCTTTCATGTCTCAAGAGGTGAGTGTCTTTCAACTCGCCGCTCTAGACTGGAAGTGGCTGTGACAAATGGCATGCCTGGAGCAAAGTCTGTGTCCAAGTGTGTGTTTTTCTACTCTGGTCCTTGTGATTACCTTGCCTAAATTTAGATCAGTGTGTGAAAAGTTGACCTCATGAAACACGTTAGAAGAAGAGGCAGAAACAGAGACAGAGTAAAACTAATATGCAAGTGTGTGTGGGTGTGTGTGTGTATTCTCACATGTACAAGCTGTTCCTGGGTGTCAAACTCTCTGCAGCAGTTCTCCCAATGGCAGTTGGTCTCATATACCACCTCTGGCTCCTGTTTCCCATCTTCCTTATCTTCCTCCTCTTTCACCAGGGTCATTCCATCTGAATTAACCTATACAGGCATAATACAAAAAGAGAACGCACATGTTATTAAATTTAGTGGAATGTGTTGAGCATCACATGTATTGAAGAGTGATGCATGATATCATAGAAAACTGAAGCCCATTTATGCACACACTGTGTATGTCTGTAATGATACATAATAGTTGAATGTACATGTTCAACTCTCCTAACAAGTAAATTTGATTAAATGTCTAAAGTATTCATTTTGAATGGAAACGTTTTATAACCAGGAGAAATCCATGTTGTTGTTGTATGCAAAATTTGCCATTTAAAATTAAAAATGTCCCTATATTACACAATTTTATTTCCAGACCACTGTCACCATTTTATTGACAGGAATCTTCAATAATGGACAGGTATTCACAAAGTATTATAAGCGTTGAGCTGGACATGTGTTAAATGTTATTGAAAACACCCAAATGTCAGTCATATATCAGTGTTATTCCCATTTAAACCACACATTTTGTCGGTCATTAGTGTCTTGAGTTCTGGAATGTGTCATTAAGATCCTACTATCATTAAGCAGATACAAATGTAGGGTTGTAATAAAATGCCACTCTTTGTATATGTATATGTATCTTAATTGCTCCAAATATTTGGTTCTCAGTTTGTATTCAGATTTATACAGGAAGTGGGCATGGTCCTGACTGAAAGATTTTTGGATTTTGGAACCCTACCACTATACCCCCGGAAACACCAGAAATTCTGAAAACTGTTATTTTAGGAGCTGCCTTACTCTCCCAGAACCAATTCCCTTCCTCCCTGCACTCCATTAATATAATAATAATAATAATAATAATAATAATAATAATAATAATAATAATAATAATAGATAAATGGTGCTTATCATTCTGAGGTAGAGCCACAGCCCACCATAGTTTTACAGTGCATCACATAATTGGCCTCCAAGCCATCTCTCAATGTGTGTGTATGAGTGTATGCAGAAAGTAATTTGTGCTGGATTTGAGATGGCTGTGTTTTTTCTTTCAAAATTAAATAAAGTAATAATAAAATCCTTTTCCTGAAAGATCCTACTTTATGTGTAACCCCCTTCCAAAAATACAGACGGCTCATTTCCATGATGACCAATTGGTAACTAGTAATAATAGCATACTGGTTGCATGTGTTCACACATCATGGATATGGTGAAAAAAAGCAAAAGCTAATGTTATGGGGCTAAAAAAAAAGAAAAGAAGGCATCGTTTTTGTTTTTAAAACCTGTTGACCGATTGCTCACAAAAGATTGCGCCACTGTGCCTTATGTGTGTTATTGGATTTTTAAAGCACACCAAACTGCCATAAAAGAGCAAAAGTTACACGACTGCATTGTGGAGTAATTTGGGATAATTCAACACTATTGCATTATTGCATCAGTGGAGCAATATTGTGCCTATATGTTCCCAGACCTTTTCCATACCTGCTGTCACATCCACCATGGACAATCCCCCTCCTTCCCCTCAGATCGCACGAGAACCCTCAATCACATCTTCTTTTGTTGTCTGCCTCACTTCCTGTGTTTGTGCACACCTGTTTTGTGTTCCCCTAATTAGTTCCTCTTTTTAAGTTCTGTGTTTTCCCTCCTTAGTTGCTAAGCATTATGTTGTATTGTTATTGTTATGATGTTGTGTCTGCAATGTGAGCAGCTTGTGTTCATGCTGAGTTTGCCTTGCCTTGCCTTGGTCTAGTCCTTTGTTTTAGTTTTTCTAGTTTCTGGTTCTTCTCCTGTCTTTTGTTTGTTTGTTAGTTGTTTAAAGACTATCTGCACTTGCATCTGACTCCCTGGATTTATGACAGAATGGCCCATGATGCAATAACATCACTGCACTGTGGTCCCTGAAAAAAAATGGTTGAGAAATGGAGCACAAGCCCAGATCAGGGATTACTCTGCCTCCCTGTCCAGCTGATAGCATCACCCCCCAACCCTGCTCGGCTGAGGACGTCGCTCTGCCTCCTTACCTCATGGAGGACGTCGCTCCCCCATCTGTCCTCGCTGTAGTTGTCACTCCCCTCTGTCCTCACCTTGTCTTGGTTTAGTCCTTTGTTATTTTCCTGCCTTTTGTTTGTTTGTAAGTTTATTCGATTTGTGACCCCTGTTCACTTGCTGGACCACTTCTCCCAAACTGTGTGTCTGTGGGTGGGATGTGATTGTGGGTGAGTGGGGTGTCTTGCATATAAAATTATGGAGGAAGGAATTTATTGAATGGTGTATACATATAAAGAGCATACTATGTGATGGGTGGTATTTATGAGTATGTGTTTGTGTGTGTGTGTGTGTGCGTGCGTGCGTGCGTGCGTGCGTGTGTGTACCTGCACACTAACTGCTCCAGGGCTGGAAGGCTCATCATCAGGCTTGAGTTTGGAACGTTTGTGGTGCATGGGGTCTCCTGTACTGGTCACTGCTGACTCACTGGTGGGTTTACTCTGAAAAACAAAAACACACACAGCATTGTATTTAAAACATACACATACACTTATAAAAATGCACCCACAGCTAAAAAATATCTATTATGGGCTAACGGATTGCACATTCAAAAACAAGAACTGGCCCATTATCTTGGGAGAGCTATGATACCATCATAATGAAATTACTGATATTACTGTTGAAGAAAATATAATAAACTAAAAATAATACTGTAAGGACATAATCAGTGTAATAAATCAATGTCCACTATGAAATCGTACCTCATATGGCCACAAAATGATTTCTTAAGTAATTGTGATGTAAGTATTTCCTAAGTGAGTGTGATGAAAGTTTCTGAGTTATTAAATATTAAAACATCTTTTTTGACAGCACAAACAACACCAACTAATGAGTCTACTTTGATTTTAATTCAAGTATTTGTCTATATATGTCTAGCCCCACCCAAAGAGATCTTCATCAGGCATCAAAAATCATGCATGCCCTCCTTTCCTTTCTCTCATTCCATCTTCCACTAATAGAAGAGGACAGGCAATATTCTCTGGTTGCTTGGCTGTGTGGCAGTTCTTGGCCAGCCAGAAAAGCTTTGGTTTTATTTTGATGGGAATCTCCCCTGCTACCTTATCCTACCTTATATGATCAGTATAAGATGTCAAATTGTGATCAGCTTGCTATTCAAGCAAATTAGTTTTTTTTTTGTTTTGTTTTTTGCATTTAGTACACATCTAAATATGTTTCAGGAAATATTTGTCTGTTAATCAGGACCAGACTGAACCTGGTCCTTGTATTCTTTAAATACATGCAGTTCTCAGATACAACCCAAGACACACCGAACCAATGGAGTATAAATATCTACCACTACCACCATTTGAATATAACTAGATGTCTAATAATAATAATTAAATAAATGTCTCAACATATGTATTCCTCTGGACAAATTGCCAGATAAATTCACAGCTGTACCAAGAACACCACAGTACTTGGAGTTACTGCAGTGGTGTCACGGCTCAAAAGGCCATTAGAAGACAAACAAAACCAATAGAATAGAATAGTATAGAATGTTTTTGTCATTGCACATAGTACATTGCACATAGTAATTCATCTCCTCTGTGGTCTAAGGTAACAAAAAAGAATAAAAGTAAGAATAAAGAAGAATAAAAACAACACACAACAAACAACTCAGTAGTAATAAATAAATAAGATTAAATAAATAAGATGAAATGGCAAGAAGACATTGTATTGCACAGCCCCAGCATCAAGTGTTTAGTTCTCTTATGACACTTCTGTAGAAACTGTTCAGAAGTCTGGAGGAACAGGTCTTAATGGACCTGTAGCGCTTCCCAGAAGGAAGCCATTTGAACAGGCTGTTGCCTGGGTGAGAGCAGTCTTGTATGATGTTGGTGGCTCTGTGTCGGCATCTGGCTCTGTATATGTCAGTCAGTGAGGGAAGCTGTGTCCTTATAATGTCCTGTGCTCCTGTGATGATGCTTTTCACCAAACATTTATAAAAAGACAACAGCAGGTCCTGGGACAGACTCACTCTTTTCAATGACCTCAAAAAGTACCGTCGTACTGCTGTGCCTTTTTCACAAGGGCACTGGTGTTGTTATGCCATGTGTGGTCCTGAGAAATGTATGTTCCCAAGAACTTGAAATCACTGATCCTCTCCACCATGTCTCCTTTGATATAAAGGTTCCTCATAGACCTCATAGGTCTACCACTTCCTCTATCTAGAGTGACCAATGGTTAGGTCTTCACTCTATTACCATTAGTTGTTCTTTTATGATCACTCAGGGAGGCAAATTTACTGGTCGAGGGAGGCACTTTGTATGGATGGCTTGGACCAGGATTCAGGCTACTGAGAAGAATGACTGGTGTAGAATGGGGCTCTATTTACCATAGAACCAGATCTGAAGTCATCAACATGGCAACAAAATACAATTCAGATCAGTACAAACACAAAACCCACTAGTGCTCCCTGTAGTATTCTATACTACACCACAATCAGCAAGTAGATGTTGTAAATATGTCGATCCTTTAGAAAGAAAGGTGCACAGCAGATCTGGCTCTGATTAATAAAGGAAGCTGAGGGAGCTTTGCTGTTAATAAAATGTGTGTTATTTCTCAAAGTGGCACATCAAAATGCAAAACTCTCAGTAATATCCCCTGGGGTTTGTGTAAGGAAAGGGCTACCTACAATCACATACTCCAGTCATAGGATGCTGATGTGTTTAGGGCACATGTTTCCATAACGCACACACAGCAATAAACTCTAACACTGATGCTGAGTGATAATAAATCAAACACTTTGTATTAAGAACAGAGGAGAATTAGTTCCATCCACTTCTTTTATTTATTGAACATAAAAGGTTGTTTTTTTTTAAATAATCAAGACTCATGAAGAACCAATTCATAAGGGGTTTTGAACACAACGGAGCACTCACTTGTAAATCAATGGAGCTTGTGGAGCACTCTGTGAGCCCAGGTCCTGTGGGGGTGATGCCTGCTATGGGCCTCTGGGTAGTAAAGGCAGGGCCAGGATGGATGAGCGGGGGACTGTGCCCAAAAGCAGAACTCACAATGCCTGGAGGCCGGCCAATGAACTGCTGATGCATTTGCAGTGCCACTGGGGTGGGAGGGTAGGCAAAACTCAGTGCAGGACTAGAAAGAGGAAGAAATTAGGAATAAGAAAAAGTAGGTGTTTTTAAATATAGTACAAAATAATAATACAATTTTCTAAAAGTCTAAAGTTTGTCAAAATCTAAAAAAGTTGTTAGTCAAAATTATAATTTCTAATGAGTATAAGATACAGTATGTAGGTCCATATAGTTATTAAATCATTAAGAAATGTCAGCAACAAACATGTTAAAGGCATTCTTAGTGTATCATTTAAATGAAATATATGATGTTCCAACAACGGTCCCTGGAGGACTAGTGGTTAGGCCACAGCGCTCTCACCGCTGGACAAGTGATCCGCTGTGGTGACCCCTAATGGGAGCAGCCGAAAGAGGAACAACATATGATGTTCCAGCACTTTGTAAAAAATGAAGCAAATGGTGTGCAAACAGATGCTCTGAGTTACATGCAATAACATTTAGGTGTTTATTAAATACTTAGATGAGCTTCGAGCAGAGATAAAAAAAACAATTAAGAGGAGACAAGGGTATGGGAAGAATAAAGGGAATGAAAGTGTGAGAAGATGAAACTGATTTCACATTACAGTGTTTAGTGTACAATCAATCAAATCAGAACTCTAATATTAAAACTACAACCCCTGGCAAAAATTATGGAATCACCACACTTAGAGGATGTTCATCCAGCTTTTTTACTTTAAAGCAAAAAACACAAATCAAAGATATGACACAACAAGTTTTTGTTCAATAGCTTAACATTCTGGCTTTGTGAAACATACAACCCCTGGCAAAAATTATGGAATCACCACACTTAGAGGATGTTCACCAAGCCTTTTTACTTTATAGCAAGCAAACAAATTACAGATATGACACAAAAAAGGTTTTGTTCAATAGCTTAACATTCTGGCTTTGTGAAACATACAGCAAAAATATTCTGTGACTTTTTTTTTATTATTAATGGCATGTCATTTTCCAAATCAAGTAGAGGAAAAAAGTATGGAATCACTCAATGTTCAGGAAAAAATATGGAATCATCAACAAAAAAACAAAATTAGTACTTTGTTGCTCCTCCTCTGGCTTTTATGACAGCCTGAATTCTTT
>JAKKZN010000022.1:8963550-8973579 GCA_033441825.1 Pangasius elongatus | reverse complement strand
AAGGTTAGCTGAGCAGTGTCTTCCAACAATGACAGAGTTCGTACACCAAGCTTTGTTGACATAAATGCACAAACCACTGCCTTTTGTCTTACCGGAAAGTTCTGCTGTTCTGTCTGCCCTGAGAGTGAGGCATCCGGCTAGCTCGATAGCATTGTCGGGTATTCCGCTGTGTAGCCATGTTTCTGTGAATAACATGACGTTACAGTCCATAAGTCTCTTGTTGTTGGTGATCCAAAGTCGTAACTCATCCATTTTGCTTCCCAGTGACCGCACATTAGCGAGGAAAATGCTGGGCAGAGAAAGCCGATGTGGTGTTAGCTTTAGCTTAGCTCTTAGACCTCCACGCTGCCCCCGTCTTTGTTCACGGTCTCTGCGCTGCCTCCGAGCACTTCCGGTCGGCCGGGTAGCTCGCGTAGCATCGGGTGTTCTACTGAACTCAGGGATGAGACGAAGATTGCTGATAAAACCGTCAGAATATTGCAATCCAATATCCAAAAGCTCTTGTCGGGTGTAGGATGTTAAAGAGAAGCTGTTCTGTATGAACAAACCCGAAATGAACAGGAATATCACTGCCAATTTGCAAAATCTGAAGAGACACTAAGCCTCGCGTTGTGCACGCGCTGCCATCTTGGTCATAATATGAAGGCCTGGCAAAGAATCTCCAGGGAGGAAACTTAGAATTTGAGTTTTGAGGATTTTCATCCAATTATTAAAATTATGGTTATATTTACAATTATGTCACTTTGTCCAAATACCTTTGAGCCCCTGAAAATGGAGGTACTTTGCTGAAAATGGCTGTAATTCATTATTTATATAAACTGGCAGATATACTGTTTCTGTAGACTTATGAATTCATTCTGTTGCTACCATCATGACTTACATCATCAATAAATATTAGTGAGCCCATTCTAAAAGCAGCCATGCAAAACCAAGCCATGACACTACCTCCACCATTTACCTTGGTCTACTCCAGACTTCAATTTTCCCTCTTGTCTCAGCTTCAGAATGACTTACTTTTCTCCCATAGGCAGCTCTCTGGTCTTCATGTTGGTTTATCCATTTTAACAACAAATGCAGCCTTCACAGGCAAAACCCAGAGTTCAAACCAAGTGGAGACATTCAGAGCTATTAACTGTGTAAACAATCAATCTAACAGGGCACACCTGGGCAACAAGAAACACCTCAGTCACATTTTCCAATATTTCGGATCACTTGAAAAATGGGTGGGTTCAAACAAAGATGCCATGTAATATGTTAACACATATAGATGTAAATATCAAGAAATGAAAGCAGAAATTCTGACCTCTCATCTCATATTCATCTTTTGTTCTCACTGGTTCCAATAGTTTTGGAGGGGACTGTATATAGCTTCTGGGATTATCATAAAGCATTTTCCAGTCAGAGGAACATTTCCAGCGAATCTCCCTTTCTAATCTCTGCTCTTCATCCATTCATGACAAAAGAGAAATCTGTGTACAATTAGCATTCTCGCTCTGGCACACCACCAGAAAGTGGCTCAAGTCAGAGGAGCCTTGACATGTTCAGCTGTAGTTTTGCATTCCTCTGATGTTTCTGTGCTTCTTTGTCTATCGTTCTTCTGTAACATGCTGATGCAGAAATGAGTTGTGAAAGATATAGCCATACAGGGCTGTAACCAATGAACTTTTCTCAAACCACTGTAATTACTGCTCAAGGGTAATGTCATAACTCCTAATTCCCAGCCTCCAACCAGGAAAAAACAAAGAAAATGCTTAACTCACAACCCTACACTGGATCACTGGTTGGTCTCATCAACACCAAGTTATGTAAGTTACGTCAAATCAGCATGGCTGCTCACAGCATCAACAATAAACAAAGTAGCACTCCTTGAGTTATACTGTATATACAAGTATTTGCTTTAGATCAATAAACATACAGACATATGTTTGTTAAATCTGTAACCCTGACTATATAATTTGCTGTTCCGATTACAAAAGTATACATCACTCATCACAGTTAACTGTCTATCTTGTTGTTAACAAAAGACAAACATGGAGGCATCCATATTTTGTCCTCACTTTGTAACTCAAATGCACAGAGGTCAATAACGATCTATTTTAGTGCTCTGACTTATCACCTCCATGGTAAGTCGAATGCAACATAGGTACAGACCAGGAAGTATTAGGGCAGATGATACAGCCATACTGCACATCACTTATTGGTCAAACACTAGCTTCATGGAATGACCAACTCTCTTAATCACCATTTTAAAACCTGCATTTAGCTACTGCAGGTTAAGATTAAGCTGTATTACTAGCTTTCTAACATTTTTGTTTTTACACAAGAGGTGAATCAAAAACGTGACAAAAGTTTACATGCTTTGTAGGCTTCTAGCAAGACAGCATTTGTAGCAAACTGCATAAAAATGTTAATTGTATTTTTAAGGCACACCTCCCAAAGTGACAAAAGAGAAGGTCCTGGACCCCTCGGCAGAACATTCACAAGCTGCTTAATACCTCGATACGGGCATTGCCGAGGAGGTGCAATTTCCTAAGCAAAAGTAAAGTAAGGAGCAAAGACAACCTTGCTGGTGGCATGAGGCAGAGTTCTCTGCAGAGTCAGGAGGAGAGCAAAGTAACAACAAAGTCCTCTGGAGTAAAGACATCCTCAGCAGAGTTAGAAGCAGATAGAGCGATGACAACCTCCTCTATGGAGTCAGAAGAATAAAGAGTGACAACTACGTCCTGGCCAAAGTCTGGTGGCGGCTGAGCCAATATGACAGGCAGTGGCGCTGGCCTTTGCAGGGCTAGAGAGGCTACAGTTCACACTGTCATGTGAATCCACTTGGAAAGTCAAGGCCATTGTAGGGACTCAATGCAGCCCAGGGAATTGAGAGGAAAATGAAGAGAAAAAGGGATTGTGGGGTACCAGACTTTTTATCTTCAGTGTGAGAGCTCCTTCCATTCTATGTAGGGCCTTTGTTTCACCAAAGGAACACACCCAAGAACACTTCAGGGTTCTAGATATAACTATTTAAAGTGTATGCTTTGAACTGTGCACCCAAGATTGAATAAGAGTTTTTAAGCATTATAGCTTGATATTACATTTTTCCCCTGTTAACAGATACGGTAACTATATTCAACCCACTACTTCTCTCTGAGTAATATGCACTATATCAACATATAATATTAACAATAAAGGATGTGATCAACATTCTCTGCCATATATTCATTTTCTCCTTATGAATACAGGCTGATGTATATCACATACACTATTAAGCAGGTACGGCTTGGCCACTTAAATACAGGTGTGGCAAATCAAGCACGCACTGCAGATAAAATAAGAAAGGTGCAAAACTTCACCTTTAATTTAATTCACCTGCTCCATCTCCAGTGCTCCCTCTCTCGCTCTCTCTCTCTCTCTAACCTGCTCCGTGACTCTCTCCTCCCTGCTACTTGATAAAGCATGGCAAATTGTGTGTCTGAGTCTTGTTTGAGCCATGTGTTGGCCCATTATCTCCACATAAGCTAAATGCTAAATTATATTTGCTATTTTGTTTGCATTGACACGGGACATCAATCATATCCCTAGCGCCTTTCTTTCTCTTGCTCTCTCTCTTTCTCTCTGTGTCTCTTTTCACACTGCTCTTTAGCCCATGGGGTGAGAGTGTGGAGTTGACATAAAAAATTCATTACTCTTAACAGCATTACTGCATTGAAGAGATATGACTCTAGAATATGGGTAGGAAAGAGAGATAAAGACAGAGAGAGAGAATAGAGTAGAGAGTATAATGATAAAGAATATTAAACATAATATGGTCCAAGTAGCTGCCCCAACCAGTTTGTAGCCCATACAGTGTAGATCACTTCCCTCTGTTCAGCTGAGCACAGATAAATCAAGAACACACAGATGCACAGAAAAATCATATGTCTTTAAGCCAACACTAAAACAACGAAACAGAAATTCTAAAAAGTTCATTAAAGGACCAGAATCCACTTAAGATTTTTTCACACTTGGCCCCATGTCCACATACAATTCTTGGCATGTTTGGGGGTGGGGCTCTTAATCGCAGGTTTGCTTTCACATAGAAGAATTCCTTCCAAGCTGTGGATCAGTTGTGCAATTCCATACGTCACTTTTGTGCACACAGGTTTTCACAAAATGGCAGGCACTATGTTCAGTAGTTTGCTGTTTTCTATAACAGCAGCTCTGACAATTGTTTAGCAGCAAGGCTTATATTAATGCGCTTGTTTCAATACTTTATTGTTTCTATGGTATCAAATTACAAAGGGACACTTCACATAAACAGGTTTTAAAAATGTTGAAAGCCTCCACAAAATTAAAAGTACTTACAGACAAATAAAAAGTATGATGTGTTGCTCTTTAATGAATAAAAATGTAGTAGTTGGGAAATTTTTGTGGTATAAGAGAAATAAGAAACTTAGATGTAATGTTTTTCAGGTAAGGAAGGCTGAAACGGTTGCAAGTGCAGTTTGAAGTTTAATGAAGAAACTGGCAAACAAATCCAAAACAATGTCCAAAAACATAATCCAAAAACAGGCAGAGGTCAGCTGATCAGCAAACAACAACACTGAGGCAAAATCTAAAATCCTGAGAAGTAAACAATGTCAGAACCAGAATAACAATGCGCAAGAAAACGCGGCTTGGTAAGTTCGGGAAGAGACACACTGAGCATTACTTCACAGTGAGTAATTGTTTGTGAGGCCTTTATATCGGGTGTGGCGATTGTGTACAGGTGTGTGCAATTAGTAATCAGGTGTCAGCATGCCTCATCATGTTTTATTCCTTACATAGGACAAGGTTCTATTTGCAAAATATCTGACTGCTGACATTATTATGTATTATAGAGCTTCATATTTGTGCATCAAAATATGTAGAGCACTACAAAGATACTGTGTAATAATACTGTGCAAAAGCTGAAGAAATTCTATAAAGTGAAGTGATAAATAATAAGTAATAATAAAATGAAAAGTTTCCAAGTGTCAAAATAATTACTATGCTGATCACCAAACAATAAAACAAGCAGTAAAAAATAAACCAAATTAGCATTTGCATTTAAAACTACATTCTTTAGGTACATCGTTGTGCAGGTTTCTAGGCTGGTAGGATGTTCCAGGTATCCGGCTTGTATTCTTCTGTCTCTGCAGAAATCTGCAGGTAAAATCCCAGACAGCCTGATGAAGGCTTTTTTTTTAATTTTTTTTATCAGAAATGGAGGCCATTACTTAACAAAATACAAAACTTTGAAATATTATTAAAAATCATATTTGGAACTTGTTTTTCTTTTTTTCTACTGAAACACTAATGCAGCAAGCATAAAATTTATATAAAAATGTAAGACGAATAATTACTGTATATGAATTAAATATGATCTATTAAGTATAAACAGCTTGCAAAAGAAAGGCCTAATAGTTCTGTCATAGATGTCATTTGACATTAGAATTGGGCAACTGGGCTGGCAAAGCTTATTTCAATTTGGCAGCTACCAGCCTGTGCCACCCATGGGACCATGCATATGCATAATCTGTTCTCTAAACTTCTGTAATTATTTTCAATCAGGAAAGACAATAATTTACAGCAGCTGAATAAGATAGTCTTGCTGAACACATGTTGTAGGAAGATGAGTGCTCTGAATGTTCTGATACTACTTGACCAGTGTAGTCTGAGGAGTCAGACTAATGTACTGCCATTTGTAGTGCTCATTTGTGTGTATTGTGACACATATTGACATGTTGCTGGGCGTGTTTCTCCTGTCCTTTGATTTTTGATACCAAGAAAGACAGATCATCTCACCACAGAGAAGCATCTTAACTCCCAGGGAGGCACAGCTCACACACCTCCTAATACACACTACACACATATACTTGCATGCAGAGACACACAAAACACTGCCTAAATCTGAAATACTGGTAGATTAGTCACACTGTAATCATGACTTCTTTGTATCTAAAGCACAAACCACAACTGATAATTAATTTGTGTGTATTATTAGGAAGGGATGCATTTGGGATTAGTTTGATTGGGTTTGTCGCACAATACAAGGATTAGTGATGGTTGACCTGTATCATGGCTGTGTGTGTATATATGGTGGTACAGTGGTAATATTCGCTTATGAATTCACAAATGTTAAAATTACTAGGTGTGAATGAGTGTGTAAATGTGTGTGTGTGTGTGTGTGTGTGTGTGTGTGTGTGTGTGTGTGTGTGTATACATGTATGTTTGTTTTTCTTATTTCAGTAAGCAGCTAATCTGCCCATTGCATTTTTAATTAGAAAGTATTCCATTGTATATTTTCTTAGAAATTTATTTTCATCAATTATGACACACAGTAAGGCACGCCAGAGTTTATTATTGTCACTCATCATGGACAAAAAGTACTTTCACATGAAAAGCGCATGTTACTACCACTGCCAATTACTATGACATGTAGGGGGATGCTGAAATAGTGCTGCAACAAAAACAGACCTTTGTGCTTGGAACTTGGAATTGACGTAGTTAAATATGGTTCAGTGAAGGCTGAGAAATGCTGTCAGCAAACCTAAAGACTGAATAATTACCAGTGATCCTCAGAAATATTTTTAACCCAATGACTATACCTTTCTCTGAAAACCTCATTATTTTCACAGTGTTCAAAAGTTTGATTCTATGTCAGGCGATTAAAAGCCATTAAGTGCAAGTGCTGATACTCAGTGAGAAAGTGATGACAGTAGAGAGTCAGTGAGCTGGCAAGATGCTTATACAGGAGTTGCGGCTAGCTAAGTGTACCAAAGTTAGCAGACCCCAAGTGTAGAGCATCACATATAGGTAAGTGGTGTTAATAAGAGCCCTGATAGATTCTGTAGTGTTTATCTGTGTCTTATTGTCACTTACACATGAAGCGGTGCCACCGGAGAGGGATCATAGATGTAACGTCCCTGTGTGTGTCTGTCGTCAATTGGCACAGGTGGGTGGAATCCAGGGAAGAACTGAGTCGGAGCTGAAGGAGTAAACATGTATCAGAGTCCAATTCTTAGCAAATCACATAGTATCATAAATCCTAATTCACAAACACACATTCAACATGGCAATCTGCAAACTTCAGCCAAATCTCTGACTGACTTAGTACCTTTGGGAAGATTGTTCCATGTGCCCATTTAACACAAGGCTTAATGCTTTAGTTATACATAGATATACACTATGTGTCCAAAGGTTTGTGGACACCTGACCATCACACCCAGATGTGATTTTTGAATAACACATTCCAAATTTAGTCGCCCACTGCTGTTATAATAACCTCCACTCTTCTGGGAAGGCTTTCCACTAGATTTTCGAGAGTGGCTGTGGGGATTTGCCCATTCATCCTCAAGAGCATTAGTGAGGTCAGACACTGATGTCTGGCAGGGAAGCCTGGGGTGCAGATGGCATTCCAGTTAAACCCAAAGGTGTTCAGTGTGGTTGAGTTTAGTTCTCTGTCCAAGCCACTCCAGATCTTCCACACCAATCTTGGCAAACTGTCTTCATGTACCTTGCTTTGTGCACAGGGGCACTGTCATTTTGGAACATGTTTGGGCCCCTTACTTCCAGTGAAGGGAAATTCTACAGCATACAAATACATTCTATATAACTCTGTTTCCAACTTATGGGTGTGATGGGCAGGTGTCCACAAACATTTGGCCATATAGTGTACATATTAGAACTCTACAGTCAGATCCATAAATATTTTGACATTGACATCGTTATTGTGATTTCAGCTGTCTACCACAGTATATTGGAGGTGATATTAAATAATGAATATGACTGCAAAGTGTAGATGTTCAGCTTTAACCCTTTCTCGCAGTACACTGGTGTTCCATTCCGCCTACAGAATGGAAATCGACTCATCAGACATTTTCAATCAGTATAAAAAAATTATTTTATCGCCGAAAGTCTGTTATAAGATTAGTTAGGACAGTTGGGTTTAGCTGTGTTTAGCTGCTGGTGAGCAGGGTGATGGGAAAGAGGAGGGGTGTGAGCCTCCTGTTCGGCAAACAATTCACACCTCTCCACAATAACATTGGTACAGAGATAAAATGGACAGCACAACTGAAGGTTTTTTGATAGTCAAACACTGTATACAACTGCCACAATAAAATTATAACATTTAAACTTTAGGCTAGCTAAAAACAGAAATAATAATGAAAAAACAAAAATACATATGAAATCAATAAGAATTGAAAATTCTTAATGCCCTGAACGTCTACTTTCATCCATCCATTTATTTTATGTATTGCTTATCCTACACAGGGTTGCAGGGGAGTCTGAAGCCTAATTCAGGGAACTCGGGGCACCAGGAGGGGGACACCCTGGATGGGGTGCCAACCCATCACAGGGCACAATCACACACACTCTCATTCACACACAGTGGACAATTTGCTGATGCCTACAACACATGTCTTTGGACTGGGGGACGAAACCGGAGTACTCAGAGGAAACCCCCAAAGCACGGGGAGAACATGCAAAGAACAGGATTCAAACCCCCAACACTGGAGTTGCGAGGCAACAGTGCTAGATGCTAAAACACCATGCCCCCGTGTCTACTTTCATATGAGCCATTAACCACTACTGTTGAGTGTGACATTACAAATAAATTCAATGCTGAACATGGGCACCCCAAAACAGGTGGAAATACCAATTTTTGGCCTCTGGTAAAAAGAGTTAATTTGAGGTTATTTGCATCCAAACTGTGTGAATGGTGTTGGAATTATAGCACATTTTATATGTTCTGTAAAGTCAACAAGCAACAGACTAAATTACCAGAGTAAATACAGAGGGTTTATCACATGATGTATACCACTGCTAAGCCTCAAAATCAGGAAGACCAAATCAGAATTTGCCAAAAACATTGAAAAAAAATCCTATGGACAGATGAGACAAAGAACAACATGTACCAGAATGATGGGAAGAGAAGACTGTGAAGAAGGGAAGGAACTACTCATGATCCAAGCAGAACACCCCATCTTATAGCATGGGCATGTATGGCTGCCAATGGAACTGGTTCAGTTCTTTTCAATTCTGAAAACAAAACTGAAGGCAAAATGCCCCAAGAACAAGCAGGAACCTAAGACAGCTTCAGTAAAGGCCTGACAGTGCATCACCAGGGAAGAAACCTAATGTCTGGTGATGTCTGTGGGTTCCAGACTTCAGGCAGTTATTGACAATTAAAAATTACAATTTAATTTATGATTGTTAGTTTGTTCAATTACTTTTGGTCCCTTAAAGGGGGGAAGAGGGGTGCCACATACACTATATGGCCAAAACATCTGACCATAACATTCATACAGCATGTGCTTTTTAAACATCCCATTCCAGATTTAGTCCCAATTTGCTGTTATCCTCCACTCCTCTGGGAATGCTTTCCACTGCATTTTGGAGGGTGGCTGTAGAGATCAGCATTAGGGAGGTCAGGTACTGATGTTGGGCGAGGAGGTCTGGGGGGCAGTCACCGTTCCAGTTCATCCCAAATGTGTTCAGTGGGGTTGAGGTCAGGGCTCTGTACAAGCCACTCAAGTTCTACCACTCCAACCTCGGCAAAACATGTCTTCATGTGATAAAGACTGTGTGCACAGGGGCATTGTCATGCTGGAACAGATTTGTGCCCCTTAGTTCCAGTGAAGGGAAATTGTAATGTTATAGCCTACAGAGACATTCTATACAGTCATGTGCTTCCAAATTTGTGGCACCAGTTTGGGGAAGAACCACATATGGGTGTGATGGTCAGGTGTCTGCAAACTTTTGGCTATGTAGTGTATAAATAGTGCTGTAATTCCTACATAATTCACCCTTTTTGGATATAAATACCCTCATATTAAAGCTTGAAGTCTGCACTTTCATTCATTATTTAATTCACTATTTCATTCATTATTTAATTAAACTCCAACATACTGTTGTAGAAAATATCATTAACTTTGTCAGTGTGCAAATATTTATGGACCTGAATCTACAGTCATGGCCAAAAGTTTTGAGAATGACACAAATATTGGAAATTGGAAAAGTTGCTGCTTAAGTTTTTAT
>JAKKZN010000022.1:8951207-8963450 GCA_033441825.1 Pangasius elongatus | reverse complement strand
AAAAGCAGTTTAGCAGCAAACTTTGTGAAAACTAATATTTGTGTCATTCTCAAAACTTTTGGCCACGACTGTATATAGCCAAAAAAAGGGAGCTATTCACTCCAGCAGTGCATGCTCCCAGGACATAATTGTTGCCCATAGGCATATTTTTTTTCACTGTTTTTTTTTCTTTAAGATGCCTGTGTAATGGAATAAATACATTTTTATTTTCTGATGCAGTTAATTAATGTAAGAAATTTAAAGTTGAAAACTTTACTCAAATACATTAGTCATTAGTTTGGCTACACTGACTTTTTTTTTTTAACAGTATTTTTAAGTCACCTTCTTGATCAAATAAATAGTGTAGTCTAGTATTCTAACATAGCTAGCTAATGTTTGTCTATGTAACTTTTGTACAGGTGTGTGTATCTGTTTCCCATCCCATAGTATCTGTGAAAGTTCTCTGGAGGTTGCATGGTGGTTACTAGTAATGGTTGACTAATCAAATACCATTCATGTAACCAACTAACTGACTAGTACAATAACATTTAAAAGTCACCCAGATGTTCTTGGCATTAAAAAAATGTGCACATGAGACTGAATCAAAGTATCTACTCAATGTATCTACTAATCAGTGTATCTACTACAATGTATCTATCTTACAAAACTGACATTTATAAAAAAAAAAAAAAAAAAGAAGAAGAAGAAGAAAGAAAGAAAAAAAAGAAAGAAAATACCTTTGAAATCACAGCACTACTACTGAGAATAGCTGTGCCGTTTTTATATATATATATATATATATATATATAATGAAAATGAGTCACTCAAGTAACAACTTGTAACCTGGCAATGTAAATAGCAAAATAACTTTACTTTTGTTCCTCTGCCTTGCTGTACTGTGCAGTGGAAAAGTGATATAGGTCTGTAATATGTGTATCTATTGTTCAATCCCTGTCCTACAGCCACTGCCACACTCAACAATGCGTTTCCTCATGGTCTCCTCTCACTCATTAAGGCCTGCTTTCCCTCATTCCTCAACCCTCATAAGGGCCACTTCTGTTCTTATTTCATATGACATTCGCCTGGACGCAGCACTGCTTATTTCTTCACACTTACTGCAGATGCGCAGTGCATATTTCCAGAGGCCTTGAGACAGTCAAATTCAATAAGATCAAAATCATCTGTAGAGAGTTGGACCTAAATGAGCTCTTGTGTCTGAGTTTTTCCACATGTAAAGGCTGAAACCAAAAACAAAATTTCGTGCATTCACTGATATGTCTCTTCTCACTTTAAAAATGGGCTCTTCTAACTGGCTGCATGTTATTCCTCACTCCTCACCACTGAGCATATTTTTTTCTTTTTTCTTTTCTTTTCATCAGTTATTTCAAAACTACATCCTTTCATGACACTTCTCCTTTCCTTCTCTTACCCTTCTTCTTTATTCTTCTGTTTCTTATCTATTCCATCAGTATTAAGAGTACACCAGAGAAATCATCAGTTTCTCTTGCACATATAGAATCAATCTATTAGTGAGCTTGACAGCTCCCGCCCCTACAGATACACAGTAACAGGGTACAGAGACTAGAAAAAGGGGAAAATGAAAATAAAGAAACAAGAGAACAAACGAAAGAGGAGAAAAGGAGTTTGATCCAGCCATCCATCTAAGCTTCCTCCAGAGGGGTTGGCGTGCTCTGGCTCTGCTTGCTAAAGGAGTAAATTGTCCTGCTCTGAGGCTTGCTGCTTTTATTTGTGTCTGCTTAGAGCAGTGACAAACAGCTGAAAGAGGTTTGGGAGGAATTTAGAACACATGTCAGGGCTAACTCTGCTATACTCACTACACACAGTTTTCTCCCCAGGCAAAACACTATGTCTTATATCCACTGAGAATCATGGGTAGCAATAAGAGCACTCAGTAAAAGGAATTTAAGCAAACAGCAAGTGCACAGCGAATTGGGCAGCAAATTGGTGCAGCAAGTAGCGCTGCTACCTCATAGCTCCAGAGTCCCTGGTTCAGTCCTGAGCTCAGGTTACTGTCTGTGTGGAATATCACATGTTCTCCCCATGTCTGCAAGGGTGTCCTCCAGGTTTTCTGCTGCCAAGAAAATTTGGCAAGTTATTATTTTTCTGCCAAGTTATTATTTTCTCAGCGCAACTGTACTGCCTAACAAAGCACTTTATTCAGGACAAAAGAATTGCCATTTGGCCTCAACTGAACCATTAGTCACAAGTTGCATTAAATCCTCAATACAGTAAGTAATTATAAACCTCAGAGGGCAATTTACATCCAAACATTTCAGACAATTCCCCAGTAATACCAAATCAAAACACATGCGACCTGTCCAAACTTTACTTTTAACCATGTTTTTTGTCTATTGTTGTCAACAGTTTTGCATTCTGTCTCTTCCCTTTTTCAAAACACAGACATTTACATACAAGTGGTTCTAATATTTCCCTGTCATTATTTTAAATGGTGCTCATTAAGTGTTGCGTTTACAAATGGGTTTTAATGACAGGGGAAATTAAAGGCAGCCTTTGACCAGACTATTACTTTTTAATAACACAAACTAGGCCTATTTCGGAGCAAAGAAAGGCAGACTATGATCATAATTATTTTTATAAAAGGGAGCCACAGCCCCAAGCAGTTAATAACATCATGCCCTGAAAAATGTTGGAAGGTCTCTGTTATAAAGGTTCATTAAAGATGCTCTTTTGGGATCCCTCAGACTGAGAATTAATTCTACTCTAACCACTAAATCAGAATGTAATTGAGAAGTAGAAATATAATGCAATAAGCTTTTTAGGACAATCTTTCAGCAGCTAACTTATTGATGTTGCTGCAGAGGTAGAACAGATCTCAAGTTCTGATGTAAAGACACAGAGACAGACTATTGTGTGTTTATACCTTAGCACTGTTGAAGTTTCAAATCAGATGGTCTGCATTATTTTTCTACAACAACAGTCTACTACCGTCTATGACAGCAGTTTCGGCTGTACCATAAATAATAGGTTTATATTAATGCACTTTGTAGAAAAAGCTCATTCAAAGGGACTTGTGCAGCAGACTGAGAGAAAAAAGAGTGAAAAAAAGAAAAGCAATTAAAAATCTGCATAGAAAAGAGGAAGGAAATGCAGATCATTATGTGAGTTATTAATGTGGAACATATGATGATTCCACAGAATTCTCTTTCTCTCTTTGTGTGTGTGTGTGTGTGTGTGTGTGTACTGCCAGACTGCATTACACCACCATTCTCATGTTGACTGAGCTGATGACTAGGGAGCCAAGGAGCGTTAAGTCAGGTGTGTGTGTGTGTGTGTGTGTGTGTGTGTGTGTGTGTGTGTGTGTGTGCAAGAGAGAGAGAGAAAGAGAGAGAGAGAAGCATACAGTTCATACAAGCCCATTAACCACCTTTAAAGACTTTCATACACACTTGCATGCACATATTACTCAGCATTGGCTGAGACTTAAGTACAAAGCAATCTCAGGTAAAGAAAGATAGAATGGGAGATTTAAGTGCTCAAGTGAGGTTGTTTGTTATTGTCTGATTCTACAGTATCATTCTAGGCAGCAGTGACTAAATGGCAGTGTTAAAACTTTTTTTTGTTTTTTGTTTGTGTAAAGCTGCTTTGAGGCAATGACATTGTAAAAAGTGCTATACAAATAAACTGAATTGAATTGAATTAAATGGTAGCACAAGATGTTGGTAAAACACTGTTAAAACACTATTTGCTGAAAATTAAGGGTCCAGTTGTTCCTGCATGTAAACACACATTGGTCTCTCACTCCCTAGCACTTATGCCTCACTTTTGTGTGTTTTGTTTAATTACAGTACCAGATTGTTGTGGTTCCAACAGGCTAATTCCTGCTGAATAAATTAGGCTTATGTGCTAAATATGAGAGAGATTGGGGGGGGGGGGTCAAATGAATTATCAAGATGTATCAATTTAGTAACAGAGAAGCAAAACAAATTATTTATGGTAACTTATAATCAGCAATAAATCTTAAGTGAAATTTAAATGGGTTTCTACTCTTAGATTCTGGGTAGCAGTATTTGTTTGCCATGTAATATTACTGTTCTCAAATACAACAAACCAATCCAGTGTCTAACCTGAAAATTAAATCTAAAAAAGGTCTGAGTCTCCTAACTGTTCTGAAAATAAAAGAAAATGAATTTGATATATTGATTGAGAGAGAGAGAGAGAGAGAGAGAGAGAGGTGACTCTCTCAAAGCAAACAGTTTAATTACAGCCAGGTCACCAAAGCAGACAGGGGTCAACACGTCAGGGCAAATTTAGACCTTTACCTAAGCCAAGCCATCTGTTTCACTCTAACTCTCAATTTATCACTATTGCCCCTTATTTTCCTTGTTCTCTATTTCCCCTCTATCACTTTACTATTTTACCTATTTTAGACCAAATGACATCATGGTGTTTTTCTCAGATGAGCAATCTCATTTGGAAGACTTGTTATTGGCAATCATGGTAAACTTTGTTAATGTTTCAGGGATTACTAAAACTAAATTTGGTGGTATCAGTAGATAAATAATGGTGGATATGGATGCATTTCATTTAAAATATACAGGTTTCATAGGTTTAAACACAAAAGGGCTTCTGTGACTGCTCTTTTGAATTTATTACTGCAAAGGAAGTTACAGGCGAGTGAAGTAAAGATAAAAACAGTGCTGAGGGAGACACTGGCATGGTTTGCATCCACTTACCCACCCTTAGCGGGAACGGTCAATGCAAATCAATACAAAGTTATTCTGACTGATCTCCTTTATCCTATGATGAAACATTTCTATCATGATGGAAGTAGTCTCTTACTTGTCCACCCCCATCCACAGTGCACAAGGGGTCACTAAACGGTTTGTTGAGGATAAAAATGATCGGAGATTTTCGACCTACATGTTAGACAGCACTTTCCACCAACATCAAAACACCAATTCAGGAAATATCTTTTGGAAAAACGGTGGTCATTACTCCTGTTCAAAGGATTTGCAGAATCGATGCCAAAACACAGTCGTCACTGTTCTGGGGCTTGTGGTGATCTTACTGAAACACTTTATGTTGGTTTTCCATTAATTTGTCTGTGACCATCAGTTCTAGATAGAGGCTTCAGTCTTACAAGAGAACAGTACATTTCTCCCTTAGCATGGAATTTTTTTTTACATAATACATCCTGTCATTGAACAACTTCCTCCTCCAACTGTGGTTGATACTAGCTGAGTCCTTAAATATAAAAGGAGAATATCCTATAAGTCAGAACATGAAGCTAGGAACATTTTATCATAATGCATTTAACATAACATATCTTACCCAGTAACAACAAGAGAGGTGCTATTTAAATTGTGTTTAAAAAGGTTTAATTCACCATGTATAAAATATATGTTTACATTTGCAAAGTTGTTCTGAACCATTTAGTGGGCTATATGTTGTATGATGTATTCAAAATTTATTTTTTAAAAGAATATTACACATTTGGTTATAAATTATATAATCTGTACTACTATAATGTGGTTACTTTCAGTTATTATTGAGGTGAAATTATGACACAAAATTCAAATTCGATACGATTTCAATATAGCAAAAATGTGTATTGCCTTATCTTAGATTTAAATTTTTGATTAAATTGATTAAAACATTGAACATTATAAAAGTTCAATAACTGAAACTTCATAATGATAGTGTTTGTGTGATCCATTCAGACTCTTGGCAGCATATAAAGAAACAAATGCTGTGTATTAAAATGGAACAAAATTAAACATGTCTAACTTTCACTGCGGGCTGAAGCACAAGGCTTTTTTTTATTCTGTTGTTCATTAGTTGTGTTGTCAGTGCTACTTTGTGCTCTGTAGTCCTAGATGCATTTTTAAAGCTCCACTATCGAATATGAAGTTACCAATCTCAGACATGAACTTGGAAGGCCACTGAAGAAGATTGAACTCATTGTAATTTTCATGAAACCAGTTTGAGAAAATTTTTGCTTTGTGACATGGTACATTATCATACTCGAAGTAGCCATTAGAAGATAAATTGTAAATTGTGGCAATGGAGGGATGATTATGATCAGCAACAATACTCAATACTGTGGCATTCTAGAGATGATTGATTGGTATTAACGGGCCCAAAGTGTGCCAAGAAAACATTCCCCACACCATTACACCACCTCCACTAGCCTGTACTATTGACACAAGACAGGTTGGGTCTATGTATTCACGCTGCTCTGACCCTACCATCTCTGTGCCTCAGCAGAAATCAAGATTTATTAGACCAGTCTATCTTTTTCCAGTCTTCAACTGTCCAGTTTTGGTGAGCCTGTGCCCATTTCTAGCTGCAGAACTGGCACTCACTGGATGTTTTTTTCTTTATTGCACCATTCTGAATAAATTCGAGAGACTCTAGATAAAATCCTAGGAGATCAGCTGTTTGAGAAATACTCAAACCAGCCCATCTGGCACCAACAATTATGCCAAGGTCAAAATCAATGAGACCACTTTTTTTTTCCTTTCTGATGGTTGATGTGAACATTACCCAAAGCTGCTAGCCAATATCTGCATGATTTTGTGCAGTGCAATGCTGCCACATGAGTTGGCTGATTTAGAAAGATAAAAAACTTCAGTAAAGAGCAGTATCACTTTATCAAGCTTCATAAATATAAATAAAGCTTGTAATGATGTTACTTGAGAGCTAAAACTAGCCAGTGAACTGTGTAGCCTGGATAAATACTATATGTAGATACAGCAGATATGTACAAGAAGATATTTTTTATTCAGAAAACCCACTGGTAAAGCAACAACCAATATTAAACATAAAACCTCTATACATCTGTCACAGTCAAATTCTCAAACAATTTGTTTAGCTTAGTTTATGTAGTTATAGCCACTAACTTAGCTGATACAAGGTGCTCAATACAGAGAATTGAGTGTTTTGGGTAATAAATAATATTTATTTATTCCAAAAAAAAATATTTGAATGTTTACAGACCTGCTAACCCTTACATTTACATTTTTCACAGAAGCATTTTAACAGCAGAAAGTGAAAATATGCCAAATATGCCATAAAACCACTAACCGGTTAAAGTGAATAACATTGATTATTTCATTACACCTTCATTGGCACCTGTCAAGGGGTGGGATATTTTAGGTAGCAAGTGAACAGTCAGTTCTTGAAGTTGATGTGTTGGAAGCAGGAAAAATGGGCAAGCAAAAAACTGAGCAACTTTGGCCAATTTGTGATTGTTAGATGACTGGGTCAGAGCATTTTCAAAACGGCACGACTAGTGGGGTGTTCCCAGTATGCAGTCATTACTACCTACCAAAAGTGGTCCAAGGAAGGACAACTGGTGAACCAGCAACAGGGTAATGGGTGCCCAAGGCTCACTGATGCACGAAGGCTAGCCTGTGCAGTCCGGTCCCAAAGAAGAGCTACTGTAGCACAAACTGCTGAAAAAGTTAACCGTGCATAAAGGTGTCAGAACACACAGTGCATTGCAGCTTGCTGTGTATGGGGCTGCGTAGCCGCAGAGAGGTCAGAGTGCGCATGCTGACCCCTGTCCACCACCAAAAGTGCCTAGAATGGGCACGTGAGCATCTGAAATGGACAATGGAGCAATGGATGAAAGTGGCTTGGTTTGATGAATTACATTTTCTTTTACATCATAGATGACCTGGTGGGTGTATGTCACTTACCTGGGAAAGAGATGGTACCAGGTATGAATAAGATGTGCTATGGAAAGAAGGCAAGCCAGCAGAGGCAGTGTGATGCTCTGGACAATGTTCCACTGGAAACCATTGAGTCCTGGCATTCATGTGGATTTTACTTTGTTATGCAACACCTACCTAAACATTGTTGCAGACCAAATATACCCCTTCATGGCAGCGGTATTCTCTATTGGCATTCTTTTATCTGGTATTCTTTCAGCAGGATAATGCACCCTTCCACACTGCAAAAATTCAGGAATGGTTTGAGAAACATGACAAAGAGTTCAAGGAGTTGAATTGGCCTCCAAATTCCCCAGATCTCAATCTGATTGAGCATCTGTGGGATGTGCTGGACAAACAAGTCTGATCCATGGAGGCCCCAAGTCGCAAGTTACAGGACTTAAAGGATCTGCTGCTAAAGTCTTGAAGTCAGAAGTCTTGAGGAGTCCATGCCTCAATAAGTCAGAGCTGTTCTGGTAGCACAAAGGGGACCTACACAATATTAGGCAGATGGTTTTAACATTATGGCTGATCGGTGTATATAATAAGTATATATAACATCAGTTAACTATATTTATTAAGAACGCCACCGAAAACAGATGTTTTCAGCTGAAAGATAAAAAAGATTCAATTTTGACTAGAAATAAAAAGATTAAATAGGCCTGCAATGCAGTGTTAAATCAAACACAAATAATATTGATGGTATTTATAATTGGACAGTGATTTAAACATTGTTTGTTGGCTCCTGCAATGGTCAGAAGCCATTCATGGTTTCATGGGTGACATTAAACAAGTGATTGTTTAAAAGGATTATATTGAATATGTATTCTTAATGTTGCTTCTTACTGCATTTACCACCCTCCCCACTTACTGCTGTATGATACTGTGGTTTTATTTTCCAGTTAAAAATAGGCAGTCATTTTACAAATGTTTTATCTTATTATATATATTTTGTAAATATTTCTCTTATTTCTCCTTTTTCTTGTTTACATACAAAATAGTGACAAACTCACAAAGTCATATGACAGACAAATATCACATTTATTTTCACGGGATTTGATTGTTTATTGATTGTTTAGTGTGCACACCTCTACATCCAACAAAGAACTGATCACAAGCAATTAAAGTATTGTATTGTGAGCAAGTCAGCAATTCTGAGGTTTTGAATGTCTTGTAGTATAAGCAGGTCAGTGATTCTAAGGTTTTGATTGTCTTTCTTTGTCTTCACTGTTCCCTCTTTCACACATTTTACACTTCATTTTCTCTCCTCACAACCAAGCAGGAATTGTTATCTGTTTACACTGTCACACCAAACAAATTCCTAAACAACCCTTGACACTCTTACAAGCAGACTTAGCTGGGGTACCATCAAGAAACTGAGGCTTCTAGATGAGGGCAAAAAATCAAGGGAGAGAAGCAAGAGCTAAACCAATTATGAATGGGAGAGTGAACACAAATACTTCAATTTATGGCCCACCAGAGAAAAAGTACTACCATGCCAATTTTCTCTCTTTTCCTCTGGTACCCAAATGTGATTTGCCCAGACAGGTGTGTGTGTGTTTGTGGATTATGAGCTAATGTGTGTTCAGGAATTGTGTGTGTGTGTGTGTGTGTGTGTGTGTGTGTGTGTGTATGTGAAGCTTAAAGCTGATTAATCCAGACCCACTGCTGTAATGAGAGCAGAGAGTGGCAGGTACCTCAGAGAGCTCAGAACATCGAACTCTTGCCTGAGTCTCAACCCCAGCCAAGCTCTCACTCCATACACACTTCAAAGGAGTCAGTACAGCACAGCACTGAGGAGGAGAGACAGAGGAGACACAGCATGGCTGGGGGAAGGGGGTGGACGAAGGGATCCCTTATCTCCTCCTGAGAGGATGCTGCTCTGCGGAGTGAGATTGTCTGGAGCTGCCACCTGTCCCAGCCATCTTTGAAGGCAGCACTAAGCATGTGATGGGTCTGACCTCCTTCGGCTCCTTCTCTTTTATGTCTCTCTTCATTTTCTGCTTTGTTACACCCCTCCCCCATACTCCCTGCCTCTCTTTCTTTCTTTTTTTTCTAGCTGTGAGTCTCCTGCGGTCTCTTCTCCTGTGCTAAGCACATGGGCCAGGGATGTACCTCTTGTTATTGAGCCCAGAAACATTTTAATTACTGTTTTCTCTCATGTCCCCTCCCACCAGGCGCAACAACTGGCTTCAGCAAAGCCCTGAGTGGGAATAGCAAGGACAAGGATATGAAACTTACCACCAGAGACAAGATGCTTGATTCATTTAAACAAACACACAGAGGCCTGAAATGAATAAGATGCTCTCTTCCTAACACCAACAGTGATTAGTAACACAGTGTTCAGAGGTCACATGGAAGAGGATTATCAGAAATATAATGGTTTTATCCACTGCCTATCCACCTTAGGGCTGTGCTCTTATGTCTTGCTTCTTATATCTTGAAGCTATTCAAGTTATTTGGATTGCTATGTATAGCATTTCCTTCTCCTTTATAGAAAGATCTTGGAAGATTTTAAGCATATTTAAAAAGGATTTGTGTTTTTGCTTGCATTTGTATTCTGATTTGAGTGGTGGTTTCAGCATGGGAGTAAGACGAAATGCAGATGTTAGCAGGAATATTTACAAACATCTGTTTTTTAAGAATCAAATGACTGCAAGGAAGAATTTTATACATCCATTAAAATGAGTAACTCATCTCAATTACTTCAGTGGTTTGAGACAAGGCTTCACTTACAGCCCTGGAGTGCTTTGTCTTTCACAACCCATCTCTGCATCAGCATGTTACACAGAGGAAAGATATACAAAGAGGCACAGAACACTGCATGCCACTCTGGAGCGAGAATGTGAAACATACTTATGTTTCTCTTTCGTGATGAAAGTCTTTTTTCTCTTTCTTGAAGTTAATAAGATACGCAGCTCTTCATGTTACCAGGAAACATGAACACTTTGCTCTGTTGGAAAACTTAGTAATAGCTTTACTTCTGACTGTTACAAAGGATTGACATTTGAGACTCCTTCCATAAATGTTACATTAAAAACATCTCCTTAAAGAAAACTTGACCATATCAATGATTATACATGTTTCTGTTTATGTCTGTTTATGTGGCACATCTGCATACACGGTCCTGTGTGAAAAAAAATAATGTATTAGAATGAGGACATTAATATAAAACCTGTACCTGTAACTAATGTCTGGGCTGCTATTACAGAAAACTAATCTACACCTTCTGAATCAGAATTGAGTATTAAACAGGTGGTCTAACCTACAGTACCTGCTTTATCCTGGACAGGGTTGCGGTAGATCCTGAGGCTATCCCACAAGGCAGAAATGTGCCCTAAACGGATGCCAGATTCTGCTTGATATTCAATCCTAAATTTGATCTAAGTAAGATCAAATTTAGAATTGAATATCAAGCTCACTGTAAATTTTAATTAAACTGTAAACTGACTGATATATTAGTTTACCACATTGTCAGCTTCAATAAAAGAAGTACTTTTTTACAACCTGTTTTTTTGAAGCTGACAATGTGGTAAACTAATATCAGTCGGTTTGTTTTATAGAATTAATCATACTGATTACATTAAGAAATTCAACTCTTTTCATCTTTTCAACTTCATCAAATTCAAGTTTTTGCATCTAATCAATCGTAGATGAATTTTTTGTTGTTTTGAGCGAATATTCTGCAGTGTTACATTTCACAAATGTACAGTAGATTCAGTACTATTCATGTCACATTTTCATGCCATGACTCTCAGTTCAGTTGTAAGTGGAGACCAGCGAAGAATTCGTGAGAGCAGTCAACCAGCTCCATCCATCCAGCCAGCACAGCAGAATCCATCCCAGTCTTCCAGTGCTGCCTTCATCTAGTCCAACAGTGACATGCTCCACCAAGGGCACTGATGTAGAGATATGGTGCCCAATATTGGTTCCTGGAAGACTAGTGGTTAGGCCATGGCGCTCTCACCTCTGAGGCCCGGGTTCAATGCTCAGCCAGGGAACCAACTCCAATGATTCACTGTGGCAACCCCTAACGGGAGCAGCTGAAATAACAACAACAACATGGTGCCCAAAATTGTGGGTGTAATCAGGGTCAAAACTATATCCTGTCCTGCAACTTGGTTTCATGATTTTCGAAGGAGAAGATGTAGGTCTTTTTGAGCAGCCAGTCAAGTGAGGGACATGAATAGTTCCTTTATTCAGAGTTTGGTGAAGTAGTTATACAGCTGAGATAATCACATACATGTCCAGTATAAGCCTGTTTTTCTCATCCAAAAAAACTTCCTTTGCTGTTTCAAGATTCATATAAAAACCAACCATTTGATTATATGTGCTTAAATAAAGGAGAAGGAGGAAGGAGATCCCCAGCAAAGACGAGAGGTTGCATCACCAGCAAGTGGCTCACTCCTGGTGGGACCTATACACTCCTGAACAAAATCTTAAGACCAGGGAAAATATTACAAGTATTCACACTTTGCACTGGTGGATCATAACCAGGTTGTAAGTACTTCTTCAAAATGCCAAAAGAAGAAACAAGAGCAAGAAACAAAAAATAGAGAGTAGGCAA
>JAKKZN010000022.1:8932156-8942979 GCA_033441825.1 Pangasius elongatus | reverse complement strand
TATGGGTTAGGAATGAGATGGCACTTAAGTTCATATGTGAGTCAAGGCAGGTGACCGAATACTTTTGGTAATATAGTATATATATGTATGGAGGTCACTTCACAATATAGATGGATAATGACCCAAAACACTGCTTCTTCTTAAGGCAAAGAAATTTAATTTTCTTAAATGTCCAATGACCTCAACCCAATTGACCATGGTTTTCACTTACTGAAGACAAAACTGAAGGCAGAAAGACTCACAAACTAGCAGCAACTGAAGTCAGCTGCAGTAAAGACCTGGCAAAGCATCTCAAGGTACCAGAATGATGCTTCTAATGCTTTCAAATTCAGCATTTGGTGAAGTTCACAGATTCCAGATTTCAGGATTTGCATCCAAGTATTAAAAATAATCCTAATATTTAATAATCCTAATAATGTTAGTTTGTCCAATTTCGTTTGAGCCTGGGATAATGGAAGGACTGCAAAAAATGGCTGTAATTCGTGTGTGTGTGTGTGTGTGTGTGTGTGTGTACACATACACACACCTATCAGCCATAACATTAAAACCAATGACTTGTGAATAACATTTTTTTTTATCTTGTTACAATGGCATCTGTCAAGGGGTGGGATAAATTAGGAAGCAACAGCAGAAGACCACACTGGGTCCTACTCCTGTCAGCCAGTAATGGGAATCTGAGGCTATCATGGGCACAAGCTCATTGAAAGTGGACAGCTGTAGATTAGAAAAAAATGACCTGGTCTTTTTTTCAGTCTTCAACAGTCCAGTTTCAGTTAGCCTGTGCCCATGATAGCCTCAGATTCTTGTTCTTGGCTGACAGGAGTGGAACCTGATGTGGTCTGCTGTGGTAGCCCATCCACCTCAAGGTTCTTAACAACCATGCTCACTATGGTTGTTAAGAGTGATTATATAAGTTACTATATCCTTCATCGCAGCTTGAACCAATCTGGCCATTTTCCTCTGACCTCTCTAATCAACAAGGTGTTTCCACCCACAGAACTATCACTCTCTCACTTACCTGAAGCTCTCCATCTGCATAGTAATTTAGCATTGTGCTACTACATCAATGTGCTCCTAATAAAGTGGACAGTGAGTGTGTATATATGCACTTCCAGTGTCAGATATGTTTTAAGTATTTAATCCTATACTGCACACTCAGTGATCTTATTAAGAGAATAATGGCACTTACACGGCTAAAGCTGGATTAATAGGCCTACTTTCCTAAACTGTAATGCTGTCAAAATGGGATTTAAAAAGCAGTCTATTCCTGTCCTCTGCAACACACATCCACACATTCAAGAATTTCTGGGAGCATGTCAAAAGAGTGAATCCCTATTTGTACATATGCAGGGGGTATGATTTTTTTTTTTTAATCAGAGCACATACAACTTCCAAGTGTAATGATTTTATATGACAGTTGACTTTATACGATGATTATCATTTCATTGACAAAGACCACAAAAATTCTATCCACATAAATATTTGGCCTAACTTACTCCCATAGTGGTTTAGGCCAACCAGCCTAAAGCAGTTTGCCCAAGTCCTATTATCTTAAGCCTGCAGTGACCACTTCAAACATGTACTTTTCTGATACAACAGCAATTGCAGGATTATAAATGCTCAAAGAAGAGCTAAGCAACTGAGAGTTTATTACTTCTTTCATATACACTCACTGAGCAATTTATTATCCTTTATTATTGGGTAGGGCCTACTGTTGCTCTCAAAACAGCCTCAATTCTTTGTGGTATGGATTCCACAATATGTTGGAAACATTCCTTTGAGATTCTGGTCCATGCTGACATGATTGCAGTTCCTGCAGGTTTTTAGGTGCACTTTCATGCTGCAAATCTTCCATTTTACCACATCCCAAAGGTGCTCTATTGGATTCAGAGCCAGTGACTGGGAAGGCTACAGAAGCACACTGAACTCATTGCCATGTTTATTAATTTGAGATGACTTTTGCTTTGTGAAGTAGCCATTAGAAATTCTGACCCTACCATCTGTGTGCCTTGGCAGAAATCAAGATTCATCAGACAAGGCTATGTTTTTCCAGCCTTCAAATGTCCAGTTTTGGTGAGCCCGTAGCCACTGCAGCCTCAGCTTTCTGACTAACACCCAACATACACTGACTCAATAAAGTTCAAGCTCACTTTACTTCTAATCACACACACCTGAACCCAATCACAGCCACAGTAAGTCAAGTCATGTCAAGTCAAGTCAAGTGGAGTTTATTGTCATTCCAACCATATACAGCCAGTTTGTACATAGTGAAATGATACAACGGTTTTCCAGGACCAAGGTACTACATAAGACAAAGGGACTACATAAATTTATACATAAAGTGCACAAGTGCAAACATGTTCAGACAGTACAATGACTACTGGGATAGACAAGGGGCACAGTGAGTTCCAGTGCAGTGCCGACCAGTACACAGTTCTATTAGAAGTGAATCCAGTGACAATAGTGCAAAGAATACAATATAAGTTGCTGAAATAGTGCAAATAGTGTAAACATAAGAAGTAGCAGCCTATGTACAGTATAAGAAATATTGTAGCAGCATAATGTAATGTGCAAAAAAATACAAAGAGGATGGAGGATGCACAGTTTTGTTTGTGTATGTGTGTGTTCTTTCAATCCAGTTTCTGAGTATTGAGGAGTCTGATGGCTTGGGGGAAGAAACTGTTGCACAGTCTGGTCGTGAGGGCCTGACTGCTTCGGTACCGTTTGCCAGACTGCAGGAGGGTGAAGAGTGTGTGAGAGGGGTGTGTGGGGTCATCCACAATGCTGGTGGCTGGTGCGGATGCAGCGTGAGGTGTAAGTGTCTGCAATGGAGGGAAGAGAGACCCCTATGATCTTCTCAGCTGTCCTCACTATCTGCTGAAGGGTCTTGCGATCTGAGATGGTGCAATTCCCAAACCAAGCAGTGATGCAGCTGCTCAGGATGCTCTCGATAGTCCCTCTGTAGAACATGGTGAGGATGGGGGGGTGGGAGATGTGCTTTCCTCAGTCTTCTCAGAAAGTACAGGCACTGCTGGGCTTTCTTTGCTATGTAGCTGTTGTTGAGTGACCAGGTGAGGTTCTCTGCCAGGTGAACACCAAGAAATTTGGTGCTCTTGATGATCTCCATGGAGGAGCCGCTGATGTTCAGAGGAGAGTGGTCATTCTGTGCTCTTCTGACATCAACAACCATCTCTTTATTTTTGTCCACGTTTAGAGACAGACTGTTGGCTCCTCCTCACATCGGCCATGGTTAGGCACAACACCTGGTCATTGGGAGGAGAGGGAAGTTGTTCAGCGCATCTGGGAGGGAGGCATCACTGTCACAGGCAGGTGATGTTGTCCTGCAGTTGTTGATGCCCTGCCACATGCGCCGCATGTCTCTGCTGGCCTTGAAGTGGTTTTGCCTCTCTGATGGCCCGGGACAGTTTGGCCCTCACTGTTCTCGCCACATTGTCGCCTGCTCTGAAGGCAGAGTCTCGGGTCCTTAGTAGCACACACACCTCTGCAGTCATCCACAGCTTCTGGTTAGAGTGTGTGGTGATGATCTTGGAGACAGTGACATCATCAATGCACTTACTGATATAGCAGTTCATTGATGTCACGTATTCCTCCAAGTTGGTGAAGTCACCATCAGTTGCCACTTCCCTCATGTGCCAATTAGTGTGCTCAAAACAATCCTGAAGAGCAGAGATGGCTCCTGCTGGCCAGGTTTTCACCTGCTTCAGAACCAGTTTGGAGCATCTGACTAGCGGTCTGTATGCTGGGGTTAGCATAACAGAGATGTGGTCTGAGTAGCCAAGGTGGGGGCAGGGCTCTGTCCGGTACGTGCAGGGGATGTTTGTGTAAATAAGATCCAGCGTGTTCTCCCCTCTTGTTGCAAAGTCCACATGCTGATGGAATTTAGGGAGCACTGACAAGATTTGCATGGTTGAAACCTCTGGCAACAATAAATAGTCCGTCAGGGTGTGAATTCTGCAGCTGACTAATAGCCCCATACATTTCACAGAGCGCGTCTTTAGCAGTAGCACTGGGGGGAATGTATACACCAATTATAAAGACAGTGGTGAATTCCCATGGTAAATAAAATGGTCTGCATCTAACAGTCACAAACTCCACCAGCGAAGAGCAGTAGCTAGAAACTAGGACTGAGTTCTTGCACCATTCCGTGTTGATGTAAACACACAAGCCACTGCCGCAAGCCTTACCACACAGAGCTGCGTTTTCTGAGGCTAGCCCATCTAGCTGAATGGCGGTGTCTGTCGCACAGCCACGTCTCCGTGAAAACAAAGATGGAGCAGTCTTTAAACTCACGCCGCATAGTTTGCTGGAGTCGGATGTAATCCAATTTATTGTCCAGGGAGAAGACATTGTAGAGCAGGATGGACAGGAGTGCCAACCAGCTAGGGTTTGTTTTTAGCCTAGCACGGACCCCCACCCTCTTGCTGCACTTCTGCTTTCTTGCGCACCACTTGCGACGTCCCCTCCCCCGGCCACGGGCATCAGGCAATGCCGAGGGCTGGAGGCCTGATCCCCGCAGCAAGCCAAGATCGCGTATCTTCTCCATCATATCATCATGCAGAACAGCTGTAGTGCTTTTTCTGAAACTTATGAGTGCCTGGCAGTGGTATACACAAATACCTGTAGCTCCGATGTCCATGTGCCATTGAAAGTCAAGCTAAAGACAAAAATAGCACCATTTTGGATTCGGAGTGGCCGCTACGTGCTACTGCTGTGCTACCATCTTGGATCATCTTTGCACTCGGTGCAAAGTATATGCTCTGTGTTTTTCATACCAGTCTTTACCAAGCCAGTCTTTACCAAGCCTATCATAGTCTTTCTGATTTTTGATCTCATTTCTGATTTTCCATTTTTGCTCTTTTGCCTAGCCTAAGCTTCTTTGTGTATAGATTATTGAGGTCTAAACCAAGTCACTGTCAAGTATCATTATCCCATACCCCTGGTCCCTTCTGGAAACTCCTTGCCGTGAAGCTGGCATTGTAAGAATGGTGTCACTGGCTGGAGGGGGCACCTCATCCATTCACGATTTTCTACCAAAGCTCACTCTCTCTCCCTCTCTCTATGCATTATGCCACAGTCATGCTTTGTAGTGTCTATAACCTGGGACATTGTTCGAGAGGTAGAGAACATACCAGAGGTGAAAAATCCCACACAGTGCCCAGTTGGGAAGATGTATGTACCCTGTCACCCCCGCAACAAGGTGATCATGTGGGTTCACGCTTCCCCTGCTACAGGACACCCTGCCACTCACAGAACACACCAACTACTTCTGCAAATACTGGTGGCCCAACATGTCCAAGACATCCACAAGTTCATCTCATCATGTTCCATCTTTGCCTAAGCCAAAGTACTTCACACCCTGCCGGCAGAAAAACTACTCCCTCAGCCTATACCACACCAACACATGGTCACACTTAGCTATCAACTTCGTCACAGATCTCCCCTCAATGCAAAATAACATGGTTGTAATGGCTGTAATCAACCAAAGTCCCTTCATCTGGTTCCTCTCCCCAGCCAGCCTTCTGCCTTGCCATCTGAAATGGCAGCCTGCCATCTGAAATGGCAGAGCTCACCTTCACTCATGTATTTAGGCACTTTCGCATCTCAGAGGACATTGTGAGTGACTGAGGAGCTCAATTCCCATCTTGAGTCGGGAGAATTCATGGAGAAACTGGGAGTCTCAGTGAGCCTAATGTCAGGATATCATCCCCAGACCAATGGCGGAGAGAGCCAATCAGGAGATCGGATGCTTTTTGCAAACATTCTACACAAACAACCAAGAGGATTGGGCAAAATGTGTACCATGGGAAGAATATATGCATAATTCCCTATGTCATTCCTTTTTTCATATAATTTGTGTGATTTTTGAGATGTAGCTGGGTGGAAATTTTGATGAAACCTGGCAACCCTGGTTAATGCTATTACCTCTTCTGCCTGTGCCTTGCACATAGTGACAATGGCAATGAGAAACACACCTTCCGTATCAAACATTGTTGATATAGGTACTTCTAAAACTGCACAAAACAACCTGTTAGACTGTACAAAAAGATCACTACACATTAGCCTATAGTATAAGGGAAGTGTGATAGCCTCTCAGTTTTATTTGAGGCTATGTTTTTATGATTGTCCTCCTGCATCACCAAAATCTGAGCATGAGCTGGTACTGGTGACTGTTTTTTTTTTTGTTTGTTTGTTTTTGAGCTTGGAGATACAGGCTGTCACAGAATCCAGGTGTTATGGCTATGATACTGCGGGGCCATTGCCCAGACTTCATGACTGTGAACAGTGAGTGGGCAGAATGAGAGGGATCCCTAATCTTTCCGAAAATTTTCCCCTGGAATTTTCACCCAGCCAAAAAAAACTACTTTTTTTCACAGCTATCAAAACTCTTTGTGTTCTCTGGAATGGCAGCTCTGATCTCTTTCACATTAATCATTTTAAAATTTTGGTTTGTGACCTTGTCCATAAATATTTGTCCATTCATGTCCTTAAATATAGCATAATATTGCATGTTGAAAATGCACGAAAAAAAAGACCACTCAGACACACAGATATACACATTAATAAATATCTCCTACTGACAGCATTTCTCACGCTCTGTGAAAAATCCATGAAACAAACTTAAATCTATGCAACAGTATCCTTGTGTGTTCCTCCACAAACATTACAGCAAATATCTCTCCTCCTTGTTGAATCAATAGAACAACACTTGTTGAACACTCTTCAGCGTTATTGTGTATCGCAGAACATTCCACGTTTCTCCAGTACAGTTTAATGTATCTGATGCTGATGCACAGTGAGCTCTGATTCTGTGATTGGACAAGTTATAGTATAAATAAAGCCATTAGCATGGGCTGAGCTGTTTTTTTTCTTTCATTCCTCTTTGTTTTAATTTCTTTTAATTTCTGCTCTATTTGTGTATCCCAACCATTTCTCCCAGTATACAACAAGCACAAAGACTGCAGGACTGCTCTGTGTGGACTGGGTGGAAAGCAAAGATAAAGCAAAACAGAGAAATAGAGGAAGAAAAAGTAGTCAGCTCTCTCTCATTCTCTATGGTGATTGAATTTCTTAACATCTCTTCAAAAGCGCTTAAATGCCCAGAGGCCAGAGGAAGAAACAAGCTAATGGTGGATAGGGAGGCCTGAACAAATTTCAGAGGCCTTTCCTGCTCACGTTTGAGGCTTGAAAGCGAGCTCCTGCCTTTCAAGCTTCAAAGTCATCCTTCCTCCCGCAGTGTCACTGAAGGATTTGAAAAGGAGGTAATTGTGCTCACTGCAGCTGTGATCACAGGCTCCTGTTCTGGCTCTAGTGTTTCACCAGCTCTCTGTACCTCTGTCCAACCTCTCTTTCTCTAGCCCTCACTTTCTGTCTCTCTTTTCCTATCACACTCTGTCTATTTTTCAGCCTATCTCTCTCAAATCCACCCTCATTACCTCTCTCTTCTTTTATTTTCCCCTCACAACATCTCCTCCTCTGTCTTTTACCCTGCCAACCCCCTCGTTAAACCCAAGTACCCAGGTATTTTACTTTTAATAGCCTGGTGCATTATAAAACCCTGGCCTCAGATCCCTTCAAAACAGCTGAATGCCATAACAGCCTTAACAAAAAGCCATTTTCATTAAGACTGTTACAGAGCAAACAGGAAAGCAACAAAATAATCCAGAAAACTGAAATAAATTAGTAAAAAAGGGTTCAGAAAGTGAAGTAGTACCATCCTCAGTTGGCAAATGTTCATTAGTCTCCAACTTTTTAAACTAGCATCCTGAAACACTTTATATCTTGCCTATGACAGTCATACATCCCAGCCTTACATTTGTGTGCAGGAGCATCCATACATTTATGCATCATATGCCTAGCAAGAGGTTTGTGCTTTTCATTCAAAGGTCCTATCCATTGCAGAGTAAAAAATACAGTAATGGCGAAAATCCGCACTGAACCTTCACTTCAGGACAAAGGAACAGCACACAGAAACAGGAGAAATAGTCACATAAAGCCCAGAATTGGACTTCAAAGCATTTTGCATTTGCATTGTTTTTTCACTTTTTCCTTTCACATCTTTTCCCTTTATTTAGCAAATTGACTTGATGGAAAGGCTTGTGACTTCCCAGACAACAATACAGGTACAATATCGAAAGACCTGCAGTTGGCAGCAGTTTAATGGAGCTCATTTTCCAAGAGGCTTAGTGTTACCTGTTTCAGAAACCTGGCACCTGCACCAACCTCAGGGGATCACACAGAGTGATAATGTTGGGGAAATGGGCATGGGGTGTCAGCAAGAATCCCACCAACCACTAGTAGGCCATCGGAGTCAGAGAAGAGCAAAGGATTTACTGTGATTGTACAGACTTTTCTATCACTTCTTAGACACAAAGGAGAGGAGAGTGGTTTGCCAACAGCAGACCCAACCAACACATTTATGAAGTGAAGCAGGTTAACAATGATACATCCAGCATGTGGCTTACAGTCTCCCAAAGTACATTTTTAGAGCCATTCACACCTCAGCCAAAGTGGAGAAGCCTTCTATTATGCCTTTTTGCATTTTTGACATGACCCAGCGTAGTTTTCAATATTTCACCAGGCAAAGTTTTGAACATGAATATAAATTACATGAGTATAAAGTAATACCAATACTTCTGAGTCATATACACTAAAATAACTAAAAAAATTAATTCATTTAATTTAATTTACTTCAAGAGGTAATATACTTTAATTTACTTTTAATTTACTCTTGATGTACAACTGATGATCAAATTACTCCTAATATTTTTCTGGTGCTTTTACACTAAATAAAAAAACACTGAAGCTACCAGCAAGTTTCCATAAGATTTTAAATTTTGTATTTTAAATAAGTATTAAGTACTTAATCTTTGATATTTAATAACAGTAAATTATAACCTAAGTGAAAGTAGATAAAAGGTAGTGCACTGAGAAATAAACTCTGGTGTTTTTTTTTGTTTTTTTTTACCACTCCCCTGTATATTGGGCGTTAGTATCAGGTTGAGCAAACAGTAAACCTAAATTAATAAAAAAAATATTGGTGACACATGTTTTCACTGTTTAGTGAATTTCTTGTTGTGTTTATTGAAGTGTGTTCCAAATGGCTGTTGTTTTAACCCCTCCAGGGTTCTTACAGTGAAGGGTTTAGCCCTTGAAGGGAATAAGGCATAGGGTTAGTACTCACTTTTCAATTATGTTCAACTGCTTCTAACCACTCTTAACTACACAGAATGGGTAAGAAAACCTGCCCACTGCCAACTAGAGGTTTTTTTTTATCTTTAACAAGACAATTTATTGTATGGCATTATTAAAACACTGTATGTTAAGTGCTAGGTAATTATCATGAGGCCAAAGGTATTCTATAAACATGTTTTCCTCATGTTATGCACGTATGGGTATGTAACCACTCCTACACATCTAAATTTGGTGAAAACACATCTTTACCACTTGTTCTGGAACACAGAACCACTGGTAAATCATTCTCATGCTAGGCCTCCTCAGGGACCTTCCCTGATTCTTTACCCAGAATCTTTAGTGGTGACAGGGAGTAGGGGTTAGGGGGATATGAAAGCCGAGGCAACTCTTCTTTCTCCTCATTCACCTCAAATCAGCATCAGTAAAAAGGCTTAAGAGCTCTGCAAGACCCTGCCATCCTTCTTCCCTCCAACCCCCACCTCCTATTCCTCTGACTGAGGAACAGTGTTCTCTGAGAACAACCGCAACAACTCATGCATGTTCCATCAAGAGCGAATAATTGTGTAAGAGTGTAGCCTGTATGTGAAAGTGCCTCTCCGATGGTGGACAATGGTGCATTTGGCCTATTCAGAGTTTGGCTTTTCTCTGCCGTCACTTGAATCACACCTCCACTGCCATCAGAACGTGTTAGAGGAGTTGGCCAGGGCCCTTGATCAGAGGGCAAAATGGGTTGTGATTGGTGTTAGCAGCCATTGAACTGACCCAGATAAGGCACCTTAATAGAGGAAAGTTTTTTTGTGATATAGAAATGTGAATATAGTTATGGCACCTAAAGCAAGGTACAGCAGATATGGGCACATTTTCCATCTCTGTGAACTGTGATCCAACAATATAGCTAAGTATATGTACTTTCAGATTACATTTTAGAGTTGACACCAATCCAGTATATTTTTCGGGTGCCAAAAACATTTTTTTTTAGTAATGCTACTGAATCAGGTTACTGAAATTTGGTTTAAAAATTATTTGGTCTAAACCTAATGTTATCCATGACAGCAGTGCTTGAACTGTCCTCAACAATTGTTTTTGCTGTTTGACAATTAGCAAACACTAGTTGAATTGATTCTAACAGCTCTTCCATGCCAGTCCCATTGCCTTATGGGAGAGCACAGTGTACATTGCTTCCATACTGAAGAATCTCAGCAGAAGCAGTAAGTCAATACTGAGAATTCTGATATACCTCTCCTTTGGTGTACTGCTTTTCACCTGCTGCATAGTAGAGTTGTAGGGATATTCATACACAGCGTCACTGAGCGGTGGCAAGGATAAAGAGGGGAGAGATGAGAGCCACAAGAGAGCAAGCTGAGCAGCACAGAGCCATGTGTATGCATGTGTGAGATAAAATCTCTGACAAGTGAAAGCCTGCCTTTTCTTGTTTCCTGCCCCCTTTAGTTGGTCTTAAATCTACTCACATTTGAATATGAACACAATAACGTATTGCAACTTCTACACAGTGGCCAAGGTTGGATGCAAATGACATACACTGCTCAAAAAAATTAAAGGAACACTTTGAAAACACATCAGATCTCACTGGGGAAAAATATCATGCTGGA
>JAKKZN010000022.1:8916536-8927285 GCA_033441825.1 Pangasius elongatus | reverse complement strand
GATGTGTTTTCAAAGTGTTCCTTTAATTTTTTTGAGCAGTGTATATATATATATATATATATATATATATATATATAAAAACAACTTTAAAAAAAATGACCAAAAACAATTTTCATTTGTAGCTCTAATTTTGCTTATAATTGTTAAAGTTCAGTCAAACTGACTTCAGTATGAGATTTAGCCATTCAGAGAATATATGAGTGTATGTCTTAGACAGGGGCAGACCGCTGAGGGCCCCTCCGCCTCAGTACCACTGGATCCTGATCAAATCCATGTCCTGAGGCACTGAAGAGGCTGTGATCTGTGCCAGCCTGATACCCGTCTCCCCACTGCTAAAGGAAATGAGCTCCAGAGGAGACAAGAGGGACATGAGTGTGACCTTGATGGTGCCAAAGAATTTGTGCTGCATTGTTTGAGGTTGCTGGGGGCATTTGGAAGAGAAGTGGGGACAAAAGGGGAAAAAGGCTAATTCTAGGAAGAAAAGGAGAGTGGAGATGAAAAGATAGCAACAGAGGAAATTGCTGTGTGCACATGTGTGTTTGGGTGTATATCTGACTTGTCATTCTGACATCACAGGTCATCCCATCCTTTGGAGGGGACTGTACATGAGAAAGAAAGAGAGATAAAAGTGAAGGGGAATAAAACTTATGGAAGAACTAGCCAGAGTGGAGAAAGTGATGGTGTCAGTGTGTGTGTGTGTGTGTGTTCCGCGTGGTTTAGGGGGAGGGGAATACAGAGTGTAGAAATAGTTGATTATGAGTCCATTCAAGTGATCAATGATTTCATTAATAAGACTGATCGCATGCCTGCCACTTCACTGACACATCTGTGAGCAATGGTCCTCACTCACACACACTCTCTCTCTCTCTCTCTCTCTCACCCATGCACACACATACACATACACTATCCTCTGGATTAATTCAATATTTCCCCCCACAAGAGTAACAACTGCAAACTGGGAAGCAAAGAGACAGGGGGCATGAAATGTGTGTGAAGTGAAAGGAGCTGCAGAGAGTGAGAGAGAGAGTGAGAGAGAAAAACAGGGGGAGAGTGAAAATCCATTCTGAACCACATTTTCAATTAGGCTCCACAAGCTGTTATCACAGGTGTGTGAGAATAGGGGAGGCAGGAGCGCAGATGTCTGAAATGAACCCTTATCTGAGGCACAAAGCTGGGCCACGACACGCTATCTGGAAATTACTTTCTGCCTGCACTGCTTACATGAACTTTATTCCTGTCTGGTGACATTACCCTCTATTTGCTCTATTTGATCATTTAAATGCCTGGCTAGGAGGAGGAGGAGGAGGCCCTCACCATGTCAAACTCTCATTTTTTCAGTCTCGTACTTGTTTAAAAATACATTTGATCATATAGATACCCTTTTCTCCTGCACACGTAGTGCACGTAATGCTGTCCAAAACTGACAGAAATATTTTTCTGCATAATGATTTCCTGCCAAGTTTACAATTTGTTACACTCAGCCCAGAGGCATGAAAAAAAGGGCCCAATTTTTAGGCGCCAAATCCAGCACCTTGCAAAGCCTCTGCATGCATTCCTTTACAATTATTCCAAGCTCCCTTCCCTCCTTGTCTCACATCCCCCCACTTTTCTACTCTTCCTCAACCTACTCTCCTCAGTTGTTACTCTGTTTCACTAACTTTTCACTAACTTTTAGGCACAAAAAATCCAAACTATATTTGACAACAAATCATTTCTTCAAATCATTTCACTTTATAAAGTTAAAGTCTCCTTCCCTCCTACCCATCTGGCTGCCTCTCTCTCTAGCTCTCTTTCAAGAAGTGACAAAAGAATCAGGGGACTTTGTGGTCCTCTTGCGTGGTAAATGCTCGGGTGGCAGAGCACCAATCAGGCCATTGTGGTGGCACAGTTGGTCTCTGTGAGCTGTCAGGGAACAAAGCAGACAGAGAAGGTGTGAGAGAGGACACACAGCATATATAACTATCAGCACAATTTTAGTTTTGGGTGTATTGTTGGTTGTGCAGTTATCGCTTCATACTGCATACTGGGTATACTCCATGTAAAGCCATGGTCATAAAGCACATTAAAAATGGAAAACTAAAAACTGACATGGAGAATGACTATTAAAAAGGGAAAGTAAAGCAAAGGCTTTGTTTTAAGAATGAACTATGTTGACTATGGTCAGTCAGATGTGCTACTGATTCTATAACAGAGCCTTTTCATCTTGTCCACCAGAAGCATGAAAAGGTTTTAAAGGCAGCCAGCATGTCCTGAGCAGCTGTGTGATCTCAGACACACTCCTCAGAACAAGCTCAAATTTCACTCTGCAGTTTTCATTAAAAGCTTGCTACACCTTGTAGAGTGAATCATCTATTTTTTCTATGAGTTTTATAATAAGTAAAATAGAAAAGTAAATCTTAAGTAATATATTCTATTATTATTATCCTATTACTTTCACATACAATAAAAAGATAGAAGGAACAGAAGTGAAAGAGAGAAACGATATATTGTCAGCTGTGTCAGAAGAGGTCACAGATAAACTGGAACAGAGTTGTCAGTTATAATTTTTTTTACTTTTCTCACATAGCCCACTGATACCGAATCAGCTTCTCTGCTCCTAACAATCATCTTTTGTTCATTTGTCCTCAGGGGTTGTTGGGTTGTCTGGGGTGCTGGGGCTAAGGCTGAGGGGGGCTTTGGGTTACATCAGATAAGAAGTTATGAGTATAGAGTACTGGGGAGGAGGGGGAGTTTGAATGGTAATTATAACCACAACAGGAATGTGGGAATGTGTAAGTTATATCATGAGTGAAGTAAAAACTCTTAGCTGTTGGTCTATGGTCTATGGATATTTTGGTTAAGGTAAGAGGCTGTGGTCAAGTAAGTGTTACAAATAAGGAATAAAACACTCAGGGTGTGTTGTTATAGGAATATAATCAGCTATGGTTAATAAGTGGTATGGTTAATAAGTAAGATGTATAATCACACAGTACAATGTGGAATGAAGTGCATTTTGCAATTGTCTGTGACATAAAAGTAGGATTTACATAAACCAGAATTCACTTCTATACAGGCAGGAGTGGAAAAATATAAAAATGTAAAAATATTATATAAGGGATACAAAAATCGGTGGCAGAAACAGTACGACTGTATCTTGAATAAGGTGCAGATATGTGCAATTGTTTGCGCAATATATGCTGTGGAACATCAGGCTGAGGTAGTGGGTGCTGTGCAAAAAATCCAAGCTCTAGTCCTATGTGTTGTACTGGCCCGAATCGCCTGTGAGAAGATGCTCCTCCTCATTCTCTCAGTGTTGGCCTATGGAAGCGCTTCCCTGACCGCAACAGAAAGAAGAGTCCATTGTTCGGGTGGCTGAGGTCCTTCACTATCTTCCTGGCCTTGGTCCAGCACTGCTTGCTGTAGATAGACCTCAGGTGAGTGTTAATGTGACTGGACCATGACAGGTCCTGCGTGATGTGAACAGCAAGGTATGGGAAACTGTCCACCCTCTCCACTGGGGTCCCGTTGATCTTAAGGGGGTGGTAGCTCCTCTCCTGCTTCGTGCTGAAGTCCACTATCAACTCCTTTGTATTGCTGACGTTCAGGAGGAGGTTGTTCTCCTGGCACAAGTTCTCCAGGCTTATAATCTCCCCTAGGCAGGCTTTCTCGTCGTTATCAGATTTCAGGCCCACCACAACAGTGCCTTCAGCAAACTTGACAATGGTGGTATAGTTGGAAGTGACCACACAGTCATAAGTGTACAATGAATACAGCAGGGGGCTCAGGACACAACCCTGAAGGTCTCCAGTGCTGAGGGTGAGGGAGGGTGAGACATGTCTGCCCACCCATACTGCTTGTAGTCTGTCTTTCAGAAGGTTGGAGACACACTGAAACAGGGATGGGGTAAGTCTCAGGTCCTCTAACTTGGTGGTGAGTTTGGAGGGAATTATAGTGTTAAATGCTGTATTGTAGGCAACAAAGAGCATTTAACATAATTTCTTCCTGATGTCCAGATGGCTCAGGGCTGTGTCTAGGAGGCATGTGATGGCGTCCTCAGTAGAGCAATTGGGAAAGTATGAAAACTGGGTCCAGTGAGTCAGGTAATGAAGAGCTGATGAAGTCTCAGAACAGCTCTCAAAGAACAGCTCTCAAAAAACTGAGGTCTAGGCTACTGGGCGACAGTCGTTGATGCAGGCAGGCTGGGGTTTCTTTGGGACAGGAACGATAATGGACTATTTGAAGCATGTGAGAATTACCGACTGTACCAGAAGAGGTTGAGTATCTTCGTGAACACTGGTGCTAGCTGGTCAGCGCAGGCTCTAAGGACCCAAACTGAGATGCCATCTGGTTCTGCTACCTTCCTGGTGTTCACTCTCCTGAAAGCCTCCCTCACACCATGCTCCAAGAAGATAAAAGTGTTTCCCACTCCGACACTCTCTGCATTCATACTGCCACTAGCACTGTTAGTGTTGTGAGCATTGCTAGTGCGGATAACGCTGTTAGCACTGCTACCACCATTAGTGCTGTTAGCTGCAGCCTCAAAGCAAATGTAAAAAGTGTTTAGCACATCTGCCAGATAAGCATATATATTCACTGTTCTGGAGGATGGTGTTTTATAGTCAATGTTATTGTTCTCAGTCCCTGCCACAGACTCCCAGAGCCTCCCTGTTGGAACTGTGACTCTAGATTCCTCCTGTAGCACCGCTTCACCTCCTTCACTGCTCTGAGCATGTTGTAGGACGCAGCATTGTACTTGTCCATTTTCCTGATGGTCTCAGATCCGAGATCTCAGAGCGTCGCGGATGGTTTTATCCACCTACGGCTTCTGGTTAGTAAACGTTCTGATGATGGTTTTGTGGACTGTATCATCTCCCTGATAATCCCACAACTGCTTACAGAAACGTCATCAGAGCTGTGCCTGAACATGTCCCAGTCTGTGTCATCTGGAGTGTCCTGCAGTGCAGCCATTGATTGGTCTGTCCAGCGAGCAACCCCCTCTGAACCAGAGCTTCCTGTTTTGTTTTCCTGTTTTTCCTGCTTTGTTTGTATCTAAGCATTAGGAAGATGGTGGCATGGTTCGATTTCTCAAACATTGGTTGAGACTGTGTCATGTAGCTGTCTGAGTGTAACAATGGTCCATTATCCTTTCACCCCGTATCCTTTCGCCATGTCAAACTTTTTATAGTTTATAGTTAGTTCCTGTTCTCTGTAATGTTATAGAAGCTACAAAGTCATTCCCACGCCAGTGTCTTTTATATCATATGTCAAGTCAATATGAAAAGAAATCATAGTTTGTCATGGTAAAAATCTACTGATTTCATGTAAATGTGGTCAACATAAATTTTAAATGAAACAGCCTGTTTGCATGTCCAAATTTGAAACACATATGTATTGGTGAATCACTGAACCCAAAAGAGTTGTAGTGTTTGATGCCATTAAAGTTTTTCTATTTTATATGTAACAGAAATGCCAAGTTTTGCCAAAGAAATGCCAAAGTGGCAAAATATTGAGCATTTTAGCACCCCCAGAGGCTGTTACTATAGAAAGTCTTGCCTCTGTAGAAGAAAAACATATTCTTCTTGCAAAATTGTGTCATTTGAATTTCTCTTGTTAAAAAGAAGAAAATTTACAATTTTAAATAATAATAACAGGGCAACCATATGTACAAATGTTACAAATTTGATCAAAATCAGAAAATCCATGATGGAGTTTCAGCAAATTCAATCAGAAATGCTCAAACCCCACTAACTGATTGATGTGTTGAAACCAGAATGTGTTAAAAGCTCAGCAGTTCTGTGATCATTATTTCAGCATCTACATAATGTTTGTAAAGTGATTTACTTCACAGTAGTTAACAACAGATTTCCTACAACCAAAGCCATACAACACAGCACCAGAGTAATATTCACAAACACGCGCAACTAAATTACACACGCATACACACAAAAAAACAAAAAGATTGTGTTGTACATTTTACTTATTTCAATTGTTGTTACAGTCAATATTGAATATTTTTCCTTTCTTTCTTTCCCCTCCCCCTCCTAATATGTATCATGTCTGTTTTACATCTGATGTTGCATCTGTGTTACGTCTGCATGTGTGGCAAAAAAAGCCCACCTCCCACTGACTGATTGACGTGTTGCAGCCAAAATGTGTTATAAGCTCAAGGGTTTTGTAATAATTATTTCAGCATTGTTTCAGCTCCACACATTGTTTCAAGAAAACTTCCAATGAAAGCCCTAGGACTAGTTTGCCTTTACTTCAAAATTGTTTAACAGTTGCAAAAAAAAAAAAAAAGTTAAGATTGAAGAAAAAAAAGTCATCTATTTGCAAAATTGTCTGGAGAGATGCATCATATGAGCCCAGCTGTATGTCTACAAGTTAAGTACTGTATAATGCCCCCACACGCCAACTGTTATGATATTTGGGGCAATAGACAATTCATAGCTTTACATATCATTAATAATTTTTTTTGTCTTTTGTAAGCTGACTTGCTGACAGCTGGCATATTTTTGAAGCAGCGTGCAAAATCTTTCAACTTTATTGAACAAGAGGTTGCTTAGAAACAATCATTTGCCCCTATGACTAATTGAGGCCAAAACTGGAAGGTCACCTATCTAAATGATAACATATCTATCTAAATGAGACCATCTAAATGATCATGATTTTCAGCCATCTTGAACTAAGCTCAGCTCCATCTCCAATTAATTGTCATGTGGACGCAGTACTATATATAGAACAAATATTAACAAATCACAAATATCAACATGTTTCTGATAATTATTTATGTTAACAACTGACACTAATTGTGTGAAGATGGGGAGAAAGTCCTAGGTTGCAAATGTATCTTTCATATATTATGAAAGTTAGCTCCAAAATGAAGTGGATGGAGCTCAATGGTTCTTAAGAAGTTTTGTTTGATTTGAGCGAAGGAATCTACAGGACCAAGAATTTTTGTTTACTGTCCAGAAGTTATGGGCTACAGTATAAAATGGTGTACTATAATGACACCATCTGGCCTATGTGGGTCCTTTTATTTGCCTATGTAGTGGATGCCCCCCTTTCTTCCAAATTCAATGATTTTACAGCTTTTGGTATTTGCTCCAATACCATTTTATTGGAGATTCAGAATAGTAATAATAATAAGTAGAAAAATCTAAACAAAAACCAAAGTTTGTTCTTGTCTTCCTGCCATAACACCAGAAATTTACAAGTGGAGTGGAGTGCAACCAGGACCACTCCTCAACCAACAGACAGACAGTCATTAACACATGCATGCACACAAACGTGAAGCTTAACAAAACATGACCCAGTACTAGTTTTAAAGCTCATTTCAGAGATCTAAGTATGAAATGCAAATGCAGCTGAAAGGTATAACAGAAAATCTGAAAGTTTTATCTATCAATAAAATGAAGAAAACAACAAAGTTGGGGTTATAGGTCAGATCAATATAGTCAAAGTCTGGCTGAATCCCTACCTCTACAGGTTTTATGTGCAGTAAATGTTAGTTGTTTTTATTATTTTGTTTAATATTATCTAGCTTTATTAACTAAATTTTATCGCCAATATGGGGCTATGCACTGTCTCCTCACCATTCTGGCCAGGGTTGGCCATAGAGGTGAAATTTGACAAGGCTACGAATATGTCAAGTTTATTCAGTAAGTCAGTGACATTCATGTATTTATATGGTGTAAGTCAATACTTTGTGTCAAATTTCAGACAGCATGTCAGTGAAACTGCTGGAGGTATCTCGTAAGCGAGTAATGCTCACTTTTCTCCCTTGTAGCTTGCCCATTTTTTTTCAGTTAGGCCCCCACCTGACAAGTATTTTTTATTTATTTATTTTTTTTACAATTTACCAATAATGAAAAAAACTGTCAAATGTTTTTGCATGTTCACAGCATGTATGGATCAAACCCATGATTTTGGAAATGTAATGCTACAAGTTAAGCTACAAGTTAAGCAAAAAAATTATTTATGTTAGATAAGTGTATGACAAAATAAAACTGTGGGAATATTTGTGAACAACCTTCTATGCCATACACATGCCTGGTAATTTGTTGGTGTTCATTAAGAACACACATATGAAAAAAAATCAGCATTTCCAAAAATTTTGTAAATCCAGAATTTTTTATTTCAGTTTGGCTTATGCAAACAACTTTGCTAAAATATTGATAAATGATGCCCAGTGTACATATAACAGCTGTAAACAAAGACCTATAGGACCAATGTCATATCTGCTTTGAAAGCTAGATGAGCGCAGATCGCAGCACTAGCTCCTGTACTAACAGAATCTATTTCGTTTAACTTTGCTTTGTTTAAAGAAAACTATTGCTAGAAAATCCATTCCATGGTACACTGAACATATACATAACCTCAAACAATAATCTAGACCATGGAATCTTATCCGGAAAGGGCCGGTGTGGGTGTAGGTTTTTATTCCAAACAAGTAGAAGACACACCTGAGTATATTGAAAGCCAAGATCAACTGATTAAACAGGTGGAATCAGGTGTGGCTCCTGCTTTATTGGAATGAAAACCTGCCCCCATACCGGCCCTTTGTGGATAAGATTGGACTCCCCTGATCTAGACAGTACAAGCAAAAATGGCATATGCATTTTTTCATTAGCTTGGAAAGAATCCCTCTCTAAATAAAAACAAGTGCTTTTTTCAGACAGAAAAAATATCTGATTGAAAGCAATAAAAACAACAGTAAGTTCTTATTTAATATGGTATCCAAACTAATAAATAACTCTGGGAAACTATGAATCACAAATCCCATTACAACTTTTTTTTTTTTTTAGAAAAAAGAAAAACGCATTTTTCATGCATTATCTGGAACAATGCATTATTCCAGAAAATGGAAGCTATAAGAGCTAAAATAAAGAAGCAGGCTATCGGTAGTCCAATGTGCTGTACCTCAGTACCAGATAATAATCAGTCAGGCAACATCATAATGCAAAAATATCTTTTTTTAAATTTACTCCAATAAGTTTTAATGATCTCCATACCCTGATGGTCTCTTCTAAACCACTTCTTGATTATCATACAGTTACACTTCGGGTTAGCTAGATTCAGCAGTACAGATTTATGTACACAATTATGGAAGACTTTGTTAAAGACATTAAAGCATGAATGACTAAACTTTCTCATACAAAATTCTGATAGAAAGTATTTTTATTGGTACAAGTCTCCCCATGATAAAGTCACCAACTTTAACTTAGAGCTTGATGATTGCTCTGTCATTCTAAAAGATGAAGTGGTAGACCAATGTCAAGTATAACTCAAGGACCTTTGGGTTACACTTGACATTGGCATTATCATATAAACATTTGTAAGACTCCATATTATCGCTTGAGAAACATCACAAAAATAAGATATATGCTCCAACTTCATGGTGCTGAAAAACTGGTACATGCTTTTATATTATATATTACCTCAATTTTATTCAGGTAACACTGCCTGCCTATTGAGTTTTGAATCCAATACAAAGTTCTGCTAATGCCATATAATGGTTTAGCTCCAGCATATCTTAGTGGTCTTCTGGAAAGTTACAACCTATCTCGTCATCAAATTTACAATCAATATCTATGATTAATTTAATTACTACGTTGCCCCTAAACTCTGGAATAGCATTGCAGAGGATATTAAATATTTTTAAATCCAGGTTAAAGCCCTACCTGCTCAAACTGAGCATTTACTATATTGTTTTTTTTTTTTATCCTATTGGGTTTTTAACACCTTTACATTGTTTTAATAATTCTGAATTGCCATTTCTGATTGTTGTAACAATATCTTTTGCCCTTTATCTTCACTGTGACTCATTGTTGTATTAACTATTTATTTATTCTTAATTTCTTCTGTCCTTACAGATATTGTTTATTGTTTTAGTCTTTGTCTTATTTTTAATTTTTTAAAATAAATAATTTTAGTGAAAATTAAACGTTTGTTTTTATATTATAACAACTGTGGTGATCAGAAAAGTATCCCAGAACACACATGTTGAATGTTAAATCAGATGGGTTCCACTCCTGTCAGCTGAGAACAGGAATCTGAGGCTAGAGTGGGCACAGGCTCACCCAAATAGTCCAGTTTTGTTGAACCTGTGCCCACTCCTTACACTTCCTCAGATCACTAGCAATGCACACTGAGATGTCATTAATATTATGTTCATCTGTGCTGAAGTGTCTTGCCACTGGAGAGGAGAAATCCTTCATTCTGATGGTACAAATGTGCTCAACAAGACGATTAGCCAGTCTCCTCTTAGTTTCTCCAACGTATAGCTGATTACATCTCTTACATAAAGGCAATAAATAACTCCTGTGCTGATGCATGATGAGTAATGGAAAAAAGATTATCCTTTAGACGCTGTGATTTTAGTGGCTGTGTTAATAAATTTGCATGTAAGAAAGTCACAGATTATAATAGCCTGATCATTTAATTCACACCTGTCAATCCGGTCTTTGAAGTTTTTGTCCGGTTTGTAGGAGATAAGTGGAAGTTCCTTGAAAAGGAAGCTGTCTCAGGATCATCCAAGTTTATTGGAGTTCAACTTCTGTCACTGTTTTATTAGTGGGATGATAAGTGAGCACCAAAGGAATTCTCTCTGTCCTAATAGTTGAAAATAAACACAAATTTTCCCTCTCTGTGTGTGTGTATATATATATATATATATATATATATATATATATATATATGTGTGTGTGGGGGGCCAGACACACACATATATACAAACACACAGCTCAAAAAAATTAAGGGAACACTTGTCAG
>JAKKZN010000022.1:8903341-8916436 GCA_033441825.1 Pangasius elongatus | reverse complement strand
CATCTAGTGTACCTGTTATTAATTTCATTAACACCAAAGCAGCTGAAACTGATTAACAACCCCCTCTGCTACTTAACGGACCAGATCAATATCCCAGAAGATCAATATCCCAGGAGTTTAACTGACTTGATGCTATACTCTGATTGGGTGGAGAAAGGTGTCGGGAGTTCTGTGTGATAGAAAAATATCAGCGAGAATCAAGGGGAAGGTGAACGAGANAGATCAATATCCCAGGAGTTTAATTGACTTGATGCTATACTCTGATTAAAAAGTGTTCCTTTAATTTTTTTGAGCAGAGCATATAGTATGGCCCCTGATCATCACACCCATATATGATTATTGAACATTCCATTCCAGATATACACTGATTAGCTATAACATTAAAACCACTGACAGGTGAAGTGAATAACACTGAATGTCTTCTTACAGTGGCATCTGTCAAGGGGTGGTATATATTAGGCAATAAGTGAACAGTCAGTTCTTGAAGTTGATGTGTTGAAAGCAGGAAAAAATGGGCAAGTGTAAGGATCTGAGCAACTTTGTCAAGGGACAAATTGTGATGGCTAGATGACTGGGTCAGAGCATCTCCAAAACAGCAGGTCTAGTGGGGTATCCCTGGTATGCAGTGGTTAGTACCTACCAAAAGTGGTCAAAGGAAGGACAGCTGGTGGACCGGTGACAGGGTCATGGGCGCCCAAGGCTCATTCATGCGCATAGGGAGCAAAGGCTAGCCTGTCTGTTCCACAGTAGAGCTACTGTAGCACAAACTACTAAAAGAGTTAATGCTGGCTATGACAGAACAGTTTCAGAATACACTGTGCATTACAGCTTGCTGCGTCTGGGTCTGCATAGCTACAGACCAGTCAGAGTGCCAATGCTGACCCAAGGCAAGACAGTGGAGGAAGTGTGATGCGTGGCCACTTTCAACAGGATAATGTGCCCTGCCAAACTGTAAAATTGTTCAGGAATGGTTTGAGGAACATGAAAAGAGTTCAAGATGTTGACTTGGCCTCCAAATTCCCCAGATCTCAATCCAATCACACATCTGTGGAACGTGCTGGACAAAGAAGTCCGATTCACGGAGACCACACCTCTTAACTTACAGGACTTAAAGGATCTGTTGCTAATGTCTTAATGCCAGACACTACAGCACACCTTCAGAGGTCCTGTGGAGTCTATGCCTCGAGGGGACAGAGCTGTTTTGGTGGCACAAGGGTCACTTACACAATATTAGGCTGGTGGTTTTAATGCTATGGCTGATCGGTGTATATCCATCCAGCCATTTTCTGTACCACTTATCCTACACAGGGTCACAGGGAGCCTGGAGCCTATCCCAGGGGACTTGGGGCACAAGACAGAGGACACCCTGGACAGGGTGCAAATCCATTGCAGGGCACAAACACACAAACACACACTTATTCCCTCACTACGGACAATTTAGTGGTGCCAATTTCTAAATCACATGTCTTTGGGGTGGGGGAGGAAGCATGGGCACGGGAACGGGCAATCTCTGCGCACACAGGGCAGAGACAGGAATCAAACCCCCAACCCTGGACATGTGAGGCAAAGTTTATATACAAAAAAATGTAAATATAGAAATGATTCCCTGTCTTAGGATCACTACTGTATTTTAAGAATGTCAGAAATGTTCTAAAATGTTCTGAAATATCAGAATAATATTAGAGAGAAGGATTTATTTCAGCTTTTATTTTTTTGCATCAAATTCCCAGTGGGTTAGAATTTTACATACACTTGGTTAGTATATGGCATTAGCATTGCCTTTAAATTGTTTAACTTGGGTCAAACATTTTGGGTAGCCTTCCACAAGCTTCTCACAATAAGTTGCTGGAAATTTGGCCCATTCCTCCAGACAGAACTGGTGTAACTGAGACATGTTTGTAGGCTTCATTGCTCAATGCTTTTTTCAGTTCTGCCCACAAATTTTCTATCAGATTGAAGTCAGGGCTTTGTGATGGCCCCTCTAATACCTTGACTTTGTTATCCTTAAGCCACGACTTTGGAGGTATGCTTAAAGTCACTGTCCATTTGGAAGATCCATTTGTGACCAAGCTTTAACTTCCTGGCTGATGTCTTGAGATGTTGCTTCAATATATCCACATAATTTTCCTTCCTCATAATGCCATCTATTTTTTGAAGTACACCAGTCCCTCCTGCAGCAAACCACCCCAAAACATTATGCTGCCACCCCCATGCCTCACGGCTGAGATGGTGTTCTTCGGCTTGCAAGCCTCACCCTTTTTCCTCCAAACATAACGATGGTCATTATAGCCACACAGTTCAGTTTTTGTTTCATCAAACCAGAGGACATTTCTCCAAAATGTTAAATCTTCATCCCCATGTGCATATGCAAACTGTAGTCTGGCTTTTTTATGGTGGTTTTAGAGCAGTGGCTTCTTCCTTGCTAAGCATAGCCTTTCAGGTTATGTCGATATAGGACTCATTTTACTGTGGATATAGATACTTGTCTAGATGTTTCCTGCAGCATCTTCACAAGGTCCTTTGCTGGTGTTCTGGGATTGATTTGCACTTTTTTCACCAAACTATGTTCATCTCTAGGACTAGGAATGTGTCTCCTTCCTGAGCAGTTTCATGGCTATATGGTGTTTATACTTGCATACTATTGTTTGTACAGATGAATGCAGTACCTTCAGGCATTTGAAAATCACTCCAGGATAAAGGATAAACCAGACTTGTGGAGGCCCCCAATTTTCTTTCTGAGGTCTTGGCTGATTTACTTTGATTTTCCATGATGTTAAGCAAAGAGGCACTGAGTTTGAAGGTAGGCCTTAAAATACACCCACAGGTGCACCTCCAATTGAAGCTATCAGAAGCCTATCAGAAGCTAACTGGGTAATTGCCTAAAGGCTGAACATCATTTTCTGGAATTTTCCAAGGTACAGTTAACTTAGTGTATGTAAACTTCTGACCAACTGGAATTGTGATAATGTCAACTGAAATTTGTCAATTGTTGGAAAAATTGTCATGCACAGAGTAGATGTCCTAAATGACTTGCCAAAGCTATAGTTTTATGTATATAGTTATAATATGAAATCTGCAGAGTGGTTAAAAGATGAGTAAACTTCTGATTTCAACTATATATATATATATATATATATAGGTGAAGTGACACATGACACTTGAGATGAAGCGTCTGGTGTGAATTGGTCTTTCAAATAAATAATGTTACATTATATATTAATATTATCATGTATAGCAGTTACAACCTGAGGGACATTTATAAGGTAATGAGTAAAAGGTAATTGTATTAAAAAAAACAGGAGAGTTCACATGGCTTGGCTGAGAGGAGAAGTGTTTTTTTGGGGGGGTACTCTTGTAGTTCTTGAATTAGCCTTATTTCATTAATTATTAAACAACTGGCAAAACACCTATGCCTTTAATGGTTAAGATGTCACATCAGTGCTGGTTTATGGCATCATCAACCTAAGCCAGAACCATTGTAGTTTACCTGGAAGATGAACTGAAGTTGGCATGTGAATGAGTGTCAGTATAGTGGAAGGTTTTAAGTGAGGTTAAAGGTGGTGAAGTGGGGAAGTAAGAAACTCTGGGGTCAGTGAGGCTGTATTTGATTTGAGGATCAGATTAGACATGTCAGATGATTGTGTGAGACTATGATCAGGCTCTCAGTACCGTTGGATGTGGTGCTGGAAGCCACAGCCTTCTCGCTGATCTCAGTTCGGGTCAAGGAGGATCTCTTGGTTGCCACGATGGTCTCCACCCTCTTTTTCTTCTCTGCTGTTGAACTGGCCTGGGACTGTGTTTCCATGGTGACTGCACATTCCTTAGTGCCGCATCTAAACTGAGACACCTGTAAGTTCCACCCAAGAAAATGACAGAGGTCAGTGAGTTGTGTCAATAAGTTAAGCTTTTGATACTGCTCTTGCTACGGAAACATTACCATCAAAGCTAACTGGTAGGGTCAACAGCAAGCAAAAGAACCTTCATGAGACAGTCAGAATTTTTAACCCAAGAACCGAGGTTTGAGGTTTCAGGACTAGCTGCATGCTTGAGGGAGAGGGCATGTTTGCAGATGGGCTGCATATACCAAACTGCTCATTCAACAATGAAAAACACACGAAGGCAAAACCTTACGGGGATACTTCAGAAGGTGAGAAACTTACACCTGTCTAAAATGAAGGTTTGTTTGAAGCTCCTTCTCAGAATATCACAGTGCTGGGTCCATTTTCTCTTTTCACAGTATGCTCTCTGTTAGTTAAAGCTCTGTTTTGGGTTTGTTTGGGTTCAGCCAAGACTTTAGAAGTGACACCAAATGAAGAACCCCTGAACTGCATTACAGGTTTACCAATTGGTGAAAAATACCTCCAAAAACCTTCCCAGGAATGAATCTTAAATGTCACTAGTGTTCTGTATGAGTCCTCAGTTAGACTAGAATTCCATTTTAATACAACTAAGGAAAATATCTGAAAGTTTCCTCCTGGTAAGCTGAAGTTTTTTTATTTACAGAGATCAAAGCAATGTACTTAAATTCTCTTTCCTACATTACAGACTATTCTCTCTTTAGTTTACCTCTAATTGCTAGAGATATTTTGTCTCCAACTGAATGATATTCACACAAGTTCAACTGTGTAAAAAGCATGTTTAATAATACAAGTTATGAGGGTAGTGGAGAGGTAGTGGGTTGGTTCTTACAACACAGCTATTGAAGATCTAAAGGATTATTTCTCAAGTGAAATGGTGTAACAATGTTCTATAAAACATCTGCGGGGGGTGGTGTGTGGGGTTAGAAACACAAACACAGCAAGCTTTGTTAAAGGAATGAATTTTTCAGACCCTAGAATTTGTGGAACACAACTCAAACGACAACTGCAAGCAATCTGGGCTTACACAAAAAAAAAACGCAGAATTATCCCTCTTTCCCAAAACCAATCAAAAACATATTAACCTTCCATTCTTTTACTCACATCATCATTAGTAACTGCACAACACTCAGTTATGTAGAACAACCTAACTGCCAGCACACAAAGTAAATAAATAAACACATTTTTTAAAAATATGTTTTGGATTCCTTAAATAACAAAAAAATGTAACACTCTGCTAGCTAGGCCAAACCAGTAATCGATTTCAAGCCCAGGTGGAGAACACAGGCATGTGCACTAGTGCTGACAGTCTGTCGGAAAAACAAAGAAAGATCAGATGGATAGAGCCCCAAAGTCAGCTCTTTTTCTTTTACATTACACCATCTAGCAGTTTCTACCTAGTCAGTGAAGGAGAAAGAAGAAAAAGAGGGCAAGAGGGAAAGTGAAAACACGCAGTGAGTCCTTTATGCCTGTTATTGACTGGCCTCTGACACTGGGTGCATTGGCCCTTCATGTCTGTGAGTGTTAGAACCCCCCAGTTCCCATTCGTCAATCCCTAGGCAATCCAGAAAGAGCAGAAAAAGGCAAAGAAGCTAAGATCAGAAATTCGAGACAGGTGAGAAGTAAAAGAGGGATGTGTAAAAAAGGCAGAAAAGGACAATTAGAGCAGTAAATAGAAAGCAAATACTCACATCTATGTCTTGCCTAGCAGAGCTAATGCACCAATCAAGACCATTAGTCTTTTTCCCTATATCAATGCCCTGACTTGACCACTGCCACCTACTACCTGTTTCTCTTGACCCTTGTTCTCTGCCTTCAGCGCTTCACTTCATTTGACACTGTATTATGTATTCTTTTTTGCTGCTAAGCTTGGGAAGAAAGAACAGGTGTACTTGAGAGTGTTAAGGTCAAAAATACACACTGTTCATGAAGGACCGCATAATATCAAATGAGAAGAACAGAGATGAGCTTATAGCTCTTAAGTAAATTCCAGGAAACAATAGCCTTTTATCCATTTACCAGTAAGATCTTCACAATACAATGCATTCAAAGCCTCTGACTAGTGCCAAAATACATGTAAAATTTCATACTAGACTTCATTCCTTACTTCGATGGAGTTCCATACCCAATTAGCTACGAGAGAGAAAGAGTGTTCTCTTCATGTGGGCTTGTCCATAATCCTCACTCAGAGAAAGAGGCGATTAACCAGGTTTAAAATATCACAATTCAGACTGCTCCCAAGGAAAAAAAGATTCTTATTTTAAGCACATTAGGCAAATCAATTTAACATAAATTATACGCTCCAGTGACATAAGCAAGTTGAAAGTCAGTGGCAAATGAAACATCAAAGTCAAACAACAGAACAAACTTTTCTAATAAAAAAAATGTTGTCTATTTTTAAGGCATTCATTTTCACCATTTTATGAATGTATACTAAACATTTTATTGTTTCCAAAATATGTGTGGCAGCCTGCAGAAACCCTTCGCATGATCAGCTTTTGCCATTTTCTTTTATATATTTCTGAAAACTAAGTGAACTGAAATCTGTTTCTTTTTGCATGTATCTGGTAGCACCCAGTGTTCCCAGGATAGGTTCCAGAACTAATTCAACGCTTCTACTAAAAGACACACCACCGACCTCTACATTTATAATCTAATCTACTAGTGGAAAAACACCAATGCCAAAATTTAAAGATTATTGTATAATTTTATATGTTTACAATGTGAAATGAGTTCTCACTATGATTATCAGCATCACCCACATCAGTCTCTGTATCATTACATGAGGCAAAATTCAAAATTCGTTTGTGGCACACTGAACCCTCGTCATCATCTCTCGCCTTGCCTGATTTCTGTTCATGCTAACATTGGTAGGGGAAAAATCACTTATTCACTCACTAACTTCTGTTCTGGTGGCTCAATTTCATGCTGTTAATGTCTATTATAAGGCAAATAAAGAGTTGTATGCAGTATGGCAACCATTTTTACACCATGAAGACATTCCTATCTCTGGTTTATACCAAGATTGCTGATCCCATTTGAATTACAACAGGCATCCTCTGCCAGCATTATTTAACAAACAGAAATCTTATTCTACAGAAAGAACAACAATCAGGACATTTGTAATTGTAAGGCTTGTTGTAAATTGTTGATTTAAAAAAACACAGTGTGATAACCATGATATTTCTAAACTATTCATCATACAGTGAAAATTTCAAACCATAACATCCCTAGTTGTCACACTGTTAACTCTTATACTGCAGTTTAGATATTAGTAATTGTATTAGATAAGTGCATTAGGTTTAGGACTTGGGATCTGCATAATGGTTTTGGGTTCGAGGTGATGATTTATTTTATATTGAGCCCATGTTCTCTGGGCTCTCTATGGACAGAGAAGGAGAAAACTGCATACACTGCATTCATAAGCAGCCTGCTCCCAAATCCATTATTTGACACCTCTCAACACAAAGCACCTTGCCACCGAGAGAAAGAGATCTTGAGAACCCGGGAAGAGGACAAATAAACAGGAAGAAGAAAGGGAAAAGAGGAGAAGGAAGCATGTGAATGATCAGAAGGAAGAAGTCACCATATCACCAGTAGGAAACAGAGATACAACAAATACCCAAATGATTGAACCAAATATTATGACAAATTCACTGGAATTTTATTTTGGCTCTAACTGGGGAGATTCAGCACTACCCATTACTAAAATCTTAATCATTTTAAGGAAATTCTTACAAATAAGGAATCATGACATCGTTCTAAACAAGGAGTGGGAAAAGATTGGCCAGGGATAGAGAAACACCATACTGAAAGTTTCTCGAATAAAGCTCTATGTGTGTGTGTGTGTGTGTGTGCATGTGCTCGTCTATGCATGCTTGTGTGTTGTGGCTGCTGCTTTTCATTACAACACTCATATGAAATTCTTTTTATAATCGTGGAAGGTGTTCTTTTAAGAATGACAAGAAACATACAAAATAAAGATACATTTTTTATTATTCATATATAACATATAAAATTGGAATTTATTTGTAGAGCCAGCAGTGATATGCATTCTGCATGAGCTATAAGGAGCATCAGCTCTATAAATAACATATTTCTTTCGTGAATTTCAGCCAGTTTGCACAGAACAGTGTGTCACCAACTCTGATCAAGTTAATGAATTTGGCTTGAGACCTAACCTATTTATATCTGTTTAGAACATATTACCTATTCAGTCCAAATGTATTCATATTTAGTAATCTATTTCCCTAAGTTGTAATGACAGCATGTCTGAGTGTCAGAGTTCTGCCTCTGACATTTCTACATCGGTTCATACTATTACTAGGTCTCAACTAGAGATATGCACAGGTTATTTAATCTTTCTTGTGCAGTTAGGATTTTGGTTTGTACCTGCCTGTGATATTTTCGAAGGAATTTAGTGAGTTTTATATCCCAAAATATAAACATATCATCATCATCATCATCATCATCATCATTATCATCAAGTGTTTCATCATGGACAGAATCCAGAGCCTATCCCAGTAACACTGGGCACATGGTGGGAGAATTCACCTGGCATGGGAGCCAGTCCATCACATGGCAAATAAACATCTAATATAAACAGGAATATAAACTCAAAGCCTAATTTAAAACACCACAACCCTGACCAGGCAATTAGTAAGCACCACTGCATGTTCACGCTAATGAAGCTGCAAGCTTCAGGCTTGAGTCTGCATCATTCATTCCACTTGTGCAACTTTTTTTTGTTCCTTTCCTTGGAATTTAGTCTAAATAGATGCCTTTTCTGGCTTTAAAAAAAAAGAATAGTGCATGTCCAATTCATATTTTTGTTCATTTAGGACACATTATTTCTTCAAATCAAAATAATGTATTAGTATTTCACTACATCTCTAAGAAATATAATTATTAATGCAGCTAATTAATTGTATCAGTGTAACATCCTCACAAGTATAGTAAAACAAATGTGTGTGTATGTTTGTTTTAGGAATCAGAAACACCATGACTCAAAGGGTATTACGAGAACCTGAAGTTTTTAAGACACCCTGCAATTGTTTATTACCAAAAGGAAAGCACAGCTAATATGCAAGCAAATATGTCTATATGTTGTTTGATCTGCGGCAAGTACTTGTATATACAGTATTACTCATTCAAAAGTAAAGAACTGCTACTTTGTTTACTGTTGACACTGTGAGCAGCTATGCTGATTTGATGTCACTGCTGAACCTGGGGTTGAGCAGACCTTCCCAACGTTCCAAGTAGGAATTCCAAGTTGAGGGGGCATTTTCTTTGTTTTTTTTTTTTTCCTAGAGGTCTGAAATTCTGAGACATGAACTGTAGTTGAATGCTGTATTAGATTAGCTCTTTCTCTCCCTCTCTGGCACTCTCTCTTTCCCTCATTGTTGCTTCCTCATTTTCTTTTTCCTCTCTCTCCCTGTGGAGTGTTCCAGAACCTTTCACATTCAAGACACAACCTAAGACATGGACAAGAGGGACACTGAGTGCCTTACATTGCCAAATGAGCCCAGTATCCTGTGTTCCTGGGTAACAAACACACTATAACTCCTTTAGCACTCGCTGCTCAATAGTAAAAAAAGAAATAAAGGAGTCATGGCAATGGAAAACTTCTAGTGGACACAGCCTTCCTTGGCTTATTAGCACTGATGCTTGGCTGTATGTTCAGCTTTGGATTATGCTCTGGATGGAGGGGTTTTGGGTGGGGTGTTGAAGCCAAGAAACATAAAGCAGCATTCTATGAGGTTTTATCTTTTTTCCATTAGAGTTTGCAACCACATTCCTGCAAATACTTCTTTTTTGACTGTGAGCATATTTGTACATTTTATATTATCTTTAAGAGAATGCAAGGCCTCAGTGATATTTAAGAGTAACACTTGTGTTATTAAGCCTGATTGCAATACACTTTTTTGTAGATCAGATTCAGTTGAAGTTCAACCTGCAAGCTGAGAAATGTCTGGTCACAGAAGAAGGTATAGCCTATTGTGTATGCATCCATCTTGCTCACAACTGAAGTTTGTGTGACAGACAGTGACTCTGAAAGTCCAAAGGGTGGCACAGAACTGTGTGTGAACACCTCTTGTGTGTGTGGGTGTGTTCCACTGTGCGAAGACACCCTAGGGAGGTGATGAGCGAAGGCAGGAATTCCTTTTCTGATGAAAACTATGTCTCCCTCTTTCTTTATTTCTCTCTCTCTCTCTCTCTCTCTCTCTCTCTCACACACACACACACACACACACACACACACACACACACACANCTCTCTCTCTCTCTCTCTCTCTCTCTCTCTCTCACACACACACACACACACACACACACACACACACACACACATATATACACACACAATGACTGGGATCAAACACTGGGCTGTGGTTGGCCTAGTCTGTTAAAAAATACTCTCCTCCTCATCTCTGAAATTTAAAAACAAAACCTTTGCAACATTCTGGTTTGCATCCAAACAAAATAACAAAACATTTTTCTACTGCTGAATTGTAAAGTTATGAGTAGATTAGCAATTACTGTGTATAGAAATAATCCAACTGCAAATTTAACAGTAGATAATTCCTAAAATATTAAGCATGGTGTCAGAAATAATTTTTCATGGTACTAGTGTCATAACAGACTTAAAAGGTAACCCAAATTTGAATCAGCACTACCTGAGTGAGACATATCCATCAAAAATCAATCCTAAACTTCTTGCTTCCTTTTTTATGCTCAGAGTATTTTTTTTTTATTTTGGCACATGTGTAAACTCCAAAAAGATCCATTCAAATTGCATACATATTCTATACACAAGCAACTAGATTTAAAACCATAATTTATAATAATGTTATAATTGTGCAGCCTGATTGTTAAGTGTCCAACTGGTCCACTACTTCATGGTCCACTAACATTCCTGTAAATATGGGCATTAAAACTTCTTAAAAATAAAGTACACAGTTGCTCAATTCCTGAAGATACTCACATGCAGTGTGGAAACATGCACAGTATTCATGCTAATGACCAAAATCCCAAGTACCCCAAAACACAGATATTGGCTCACTTATCCAATCAAGGAAATGAAGCATCAAAGCCCTATTAGCCCTGTCAGTGCAGAATCAGGGGGGAAATTACCATTCCCAGAGCTTCAGGACGATTCATCAAGCCAAAGCCTCTGGAGAAGTCATAATGTTTACTTACAGACAGCCCACTTCCCCCACTGGCATGCTTTATTGGCTCTTATTAATTCCTGTACAGACCCTAGTGGCTTTGCCATTTACAGCTTATTATAGGGCAGAAATAAGACTAGAAGTCATTGTGCATTGCAGAGCCCCATCTCAAAACTAACCAAGAAGTGGAGAAAATGGAGTAATGAATGTGAAATAAAGTACAAACTTTATTTTTAAAGATTATATGCAGTTAAGATGAACAAAGAGAAGAAAAGGAAGGTCAAGCAGAGGTCAAAGGGAAGGAGTAATTTTGTTTTGGGGTAAACATAGTTTGGACAGATAGGATACACAGATAAAAAGGGAGGGAGTAATGACTCTCATTTTAGGAGTTTAGGCAAGATGAATTTATCAGGAGTTGGATGCCATCCTCGGATGGAAACAGAGAGAGTAGGAGTGTAGAAAGGAGAGAAGGAGAGGTGAACACAGTTACTTTTATAGCCAACTTCCTGTCTGATGTGGAAGCACTTCCAAGAGCTATTGAGTCATACATTCCACAGGCATTTTAACATTTCATTCAACCCCCTCCCCATTTTCTGTTCTGTTCCTTTTTTTTTGTTCCTGCTGTTCATTCATTTATTTATCAGGTGGACTCAGAGTCACTGTAAAATCTCCCTTCAGAAATTTCCAGGAGAAAATGGCATGCCGCTTTCATTGAACTGCAGCTGGCTAGGTTATGTGATTGAGATTTAGTTAATATAAGGGAGGAAATGCTAAAACTTTCTACATGTGGATAACACACCCCAGCAGGAGTATGAGGAAGGAGCAAACAGACTGTTGTTTATATTAAATTATATGAAAAATATTTGAATCATGTTAAATAGAGTTGTAGAAGTATGACAGAGAGAAAGAAACAGAAGGAGAGAAAGAAAGTAAGAGAGAGATATAGCTCAAACATAGCAGAGGCAGGCACAGAGGAACTTTGGAATGTTCCAACAGCTCTCTATCTCCCCACTCGCAGGCTGAGATATCTTCCATTCCTACACAAACCCACTCATACAAAGAAGCATACACAAGTCTGAATGGAGACTGTCTCACTTACTCTCTATTCCCCTACACATGAGACACGCACATGATTCAACAGCTCCTCATCCTCATTATTATTATCATCATAAGCCCTACAGGGACCTACACAACTACACACTGTCAAAAACACAACACAAAAAACACAGAAATACAGAAGCACCTACAAACAGCCAGTAGAGGGTACTTGCATACATTATAATTCAGAGAAGTATATACATGGTATATATGTGCTATATATGCGTCCGGAAATATTTGGACAATGATGGAGTTTTTGTGGGTTTGCCTTTATACACCACTACAGTAGATTTGAAATAAAACAATCAAGATGTGATTGAAGTGTAGACTTTCAGCTTCATTTTAAGGTTAAGGAGGTTCCACAAAAATATGGCATTTACCATTTAGGAATTACAGCCATTTTCAACAAAGTACCTCCATTTTCAGGGGCTCAAAGGGATTTGGACAATTGACTGACAAGAAGTTAATTGACCAGGTGCGGTCCATTCCCTCGTTACTTCAGTACAAATGAAGCAGATAAAAATTCTGGAGTTGATATCAGGTATTGAGTTGGCATTTGGCAACTGTTCGACTGGAGCTACCAATATGAAGTCCAAGGAGAACTTAATGCAAGTGAAGGAGGCCATCATTAGTTTGAAAAAACAACATAAATCTATAAGAGAGATAGCAAAAACCATAGGTGTGGCCAAGTCAACCGTTGGGTACATTCTTAAAAAGAAAGAATGCACTAGTTCTGAGCTGCACTGAGCTCAACAACATCAAAAGGCCTGGAAGACCACAGAAGACAACTAAAGTGGATGGTCACAGAATCCTTTCCTTGGTGACGAAAAACCCCTTCACAACATCAACAGAAGTCAAGAATACTCTGGAGAAGGTAGGAGTATCATTGTCAAAATTTACAATCAAGAGATGCCTTCATGAATGTAAATACAGAGGGTTTACAACAAGGTGCAAACCACTGGTAACATTCAAGA
>JAKKZN010000022.1:8884242-8903241 GCA_033441825.1 Pangasius elongatus | reverse complement strand
AGTATTAAAATTATGGTTATTTTTACAATTATGTCACTTTGTCCAAATACCTTTGAGCCCCTGAAAATGGAGGTACTAAAAGGGCTGTAATTCCTAAATGGTGCATGCCATACTTTTGTGGGACCTCTTAAAGTAAAATTGAAAGTCTACACTTTAATCACATCTTGATTGTTTTTTTTTTTTTTCAAATCCATTGTGGTGGTAAAATCACAAAAACTCTGTCATTGTCCAAATACATCCAGACCTGACTGTATATATACAACAATTTTAAGCTCTATTCATAGTGGATTATGTCTTTTATGAAGAAATGGGTTAATGCAATTATTACAGATGTATCCGTATGTCTTACAGGTCTGAATCTGCCATGTCAGTCTATTACCTATTATAAAATGATTTATAACTGACGTGGGCTCCTGAGTAGTGCAACAAAAAAGTGTTCGCTCAATCATCCTGAGATCACAAGTTTGAATCCCAACAATCCCATCTGTGGCTGTGCTCTCTTAGTTCTCTCTCTCCCCTGCTAATCACAGTGACACTAGCTAATCGTGGGTGTGTGCAGAAGCTGAGTCTGTGATGCAGCATGAGCAGCTGTTTGAAAAGATATATCTCAGAGGATGCATGTTAGCCATCACCCTCCCTGGTTGTATGACAGGGGGGAGAGCTAATTGGTGGGTGAGAATTGGGCAAGAGCAAATTATTGGGGGTGAGGAATTAAGAACTGACATATACACACACCTGGGGTACACTTCAGTACGCATGAACTACAGAGGGCATTTTTAACCACAAACCTATTTTTGTTGCATTGTGAATTGTTTTCTTTTATTTCGTTTAATTTTTTTTTCTGTCTCCTTATTTATTGTATTTTTCTCATTCAGCAGCAATTCTGTGTTATTTTTGTCACCTGAATGACTTAAAATAGCTGTGTTAGATGTAGGCCTGTGCGATATATTGATATATTGATTTGTACATGATATTTCACTGCCACAAAATGCAGTTACATTAACTCAGATTATTCGACCAGACCAGCTAACCTTTACGCATTTTACATGGGAGTACTGCAATTTAACATCAAAGTACACAATAAGAGTTAGCATACCAAAATAGCAGTCTTTTTCTCCCCAATAAAACGGGAGATGAGCCAATAAACATATGAATGTGGAATGATTTGTGCAGTTGTTTTAACTCTTCAATATTAACCAACACTTCCTAGAAGCCCCATCCCCTTACCCCCATGTCACATGATCTCATTGGACTTACAGGGTGCCCTTTGTTTTCTGTCACGGTAAATGTAAAAGCCTGTTTTCACAATTGCCACTGCTGGCAATGAGTTCCTGACCACACAGGATTAGTAGGATTCAGATTAGCAGATCGGTGCAGCGCCCAAAATTTCAGCTCAACTGGACTTTTGGTTCCTGTGAAACAGCTATTTGAACTTAACTCCAACCCTTATGAATATGAATAGCAAAACCTGCACCCCCCCCCCCCCCCCACCACCACCACCACCACCACCACACACACACACACACACACACACACACACACACACCCCACCCAGCAGTAAATGTGAGTGAGGGGCCGTTTACACGACAACATTTTCAGCCAAAAACGGGAAACTTTTTATGTGTTTTGCCTGTTTGTTTACACGACAACAGCGTTTTGGGGACTGAAAATGCATATTTTTGAAAACGGGTTTCAAAGTGCAAGTTTTTGAAAACTCTGCCGTTATCATCTTCATGTAAACACCCAATATGGGAATCTTTGAAAACAGTGACGTCATGCGTGTGTGTAGTATGTGTGAGGTATGTAGACATGCACAGTACGTGTCTATTGTAAAGGCAAGCGCATACATAATACAGCGTTTTTGGCCGTTATCGCGGATATGTGTAAACGTGAATCGTTTTGAAAACGTTGCCGTGTATACGTGAAACTTTTTGAAAACGCAAGAGAAAAACTTTTCCGTTTTTGACTACATCACTGTCGTGTAAACGTAGCCTAAGACTACATCAGCTTGTAGGAGGTCCTTCCTTAAAACAGTCATGTTTGGTTAGCACGTCTGCCTCACACCACTGGGGTTGGGCTTTTGAATCCTGCCTCCACCCTGTGTGTGCAGTGCTTGCATGTTCTGCCCATGCTTCAGGCATTTCCAAATTGTCCATGGTATGCAAATGGATGTGTGTCTGTGTGTGCCCTACGATTGGTTGACACCCCGTCCAGAGTTCCCTGGTATAGGCTCCAGGCTCCCCCACAACCCTGTGTAGGATAAGTGGTATGGAAAATGGATGGATGGAACCTTGTCAAATGCCTGCTAAAAACTTAATGGCTGATGGTGGCCATGTTTTTTCAATAATTAGGCTATCATCAAAAAATTACTTATAGATTAGCACATAGGCGCACCTACAAAATTCAAGCACGGTCAGCCCTATGGTTCTTAAGAAACAGATATTTGAACTTAAACTCCAACCCTATGTATGACCACAACCCAACCTTTGCAAACGTCCTTGGAACCTTGAACAGAACATGCATTTCTGGTTTGGTTCAAATCAGCTGTATGTTCGTAGAATTGATATAGTTTATAAATGTCAACATTTGAGCACTTTTATTCAGTATGAATCAATTCATAATGTTTTGACAGTGATGTTGGTTCCAGAGAGCACATACTAACTGCATGTAGACTGAACTGAAGTAATGTGACTTAAAACCCTCAACTACAACAATCTTCTATTCTAAGCAAACACTAAATCATAAAATAATTTTCCTCTATGTGTTTTTGTGCTTGACTGTATTGGCTAGTTTAAAATCTCAGCAACACTGCAGGTAACTGTCTCCAAGGCAGATACAAAGAGGAAGTGTAAAATTTGAACAAATAATGGATAGAAAGGTAGAGACTTCTTTCATGTAACTCTTATTTCCTTTGGGTCCTAATTTTTAATACACATTTGCAAATCTACATTTGAAGGGCCAAAAGCTTTTCTCTTAACTATTTATACCACTACAGAATGAGGATGAGTAGCTACACATTGCTAATCACATTGTGATTGTAAATAAACACACATTCACAAAGCTCATCCAGCTACACATATGTCAACAGAATCTAATTAGAAAGCCACAGACACCGTCTCACACTCATTAAGGCATTAATCCAATCACACACACACACTTCCATTAATTTGCCTCAGTGTTTGAATGAGAGTGGACAGCACACAGGTTCATGTATGTACATACAGAGATGGTCTCTCTCTCTGAGGTAATGAGTTTACACAGCTTATTTAGCCTGTTTGCATTGATCCAAAGACAAATCACTGCTCTCACATCAACACTGTGTCATTAATCATATCACTAATTGGTGCAATAATGGTACCATTAGCATATGCCATCTCCAATATGCTCCTCACTAAACAGGGTGAACCCCAATCAGCCCAAACAATCACCTATGTACTCTCTGTGTACTCATGCTTTGCACCTCATTTTACACAAACTTAAACTTCTACTCTTCTCTAACCATCCAATATTTAACAAGTAGCATTTTCATATATCTAAAACAATGTGTTGACATATGCATAGGGCCTAAAATGACACTTGCGTGGTGGGTGGTTATGGCAATCTACCATTAAAAATTAAACATTGGAAAATGCATTTCTTGTAACATGCATCTCTCCCTGCTCTTTACTTTGTACAATTCAGAACATCAGTTCACTCTCAGGAACTAATATGCTTTCTGTTGAATATGTTGAAGTCTCTTGATCAATAAATCACTTCACAAATATTTGAGTCTTATACTTAGAGAAACAGTTTTGAGAAATTCCAACTCTGTTCTTTTTAAATACCAGCATATACTTAACGTACTCCTGTTCACAGCACTATTGTTTTTATATGTCACACCAATAAATCAACTTGAGTAAATAATTAACAAACTGACACTAAATCTACTTGGCTTTGTGTACTACTAAATGTTCCACCTTCTACGCAGAGGTCAGAGCGCACTGGGGAATTTGATTCAGCCACAAGTCAAGCAAATCAAATAAGTAAGGCATACTGAGACTCTTGACAGCACTGCCTGACTGCATAATGTATGATTTCTTTAACTTCTTTAACTTTCCTCCCAGTGCTGGTCCCAAGCCTGGATAAAATTGGGGAGGGTTGTGTCAGGAAGGGCATCCGGCATAAAAACTGTGGCAAATCAAATATTCAGACCAGTGATCTGGTGTGGCGACCCCTAACGAGAGCAGCTTATATAAAGATATAATTTATCTTTAATATATTAAATCCTTAATTATGGTTTCCTTGACAAGTACACAACTAGTGATAAGTACAGACCCAAGTGTGAGGCAGTATGAGGAGTGTGCAGCAAATTCTAGGTACCTTTTTTAATGATTTTACTGTTGCAAGCCACCAAATGAGGTGTTCAATACCTGAACTAACCTTTGAAGACTTAGACCCAAATGAGAAATCATACTGTAATTATTTCCTTAAAGTCCCAGTCTATTAATCATTTAGTAAATAGTAAATACTATGAATTAATCAGTAAGTGCAGTAATACTAATAAGAAAGAAGGAATGTAACTCTGGCCCTGCCAATGACTCTCCAAAAATTCAAGCCAGCCAGCAATCTCTTCAAAACACACTAATTTTCAAGGAAGCCAGTTATGTGGTGTGGAGGGATTTGGAAGGATGATGTATGGAAGCCTAGGCTGCGTTCTTCCATCTAATAGAAGGAGACAAGTGCTTAGAGTGCTCCACAAAAGCCAAACATTATAAATAATTCTAAAAGCTAAGGAGGTTTCTTTATATGAGAGCCTAGCTCCCTTTCTTGACATCTGAGGCTCTGTGCATGCCACCAACAAGAATGTCTTTTCAGCTATCAGTTCCAATGAACTTTATATGCAGACTTTGTAAGTTTATTTCCCTTGAACTCTTTTCTTTCCAACACAGTTCATAATGTAAGATGGTAGAAAGCATACAAACTCAGTTTGGTGTTCTTAAACATGCATATCACACATGCATACACTTAAGCATGCACACAATGCACACACATGCAGGTAACCAATTTACTCTAATAAATGTAACTCAGTCACAGTTATACTGCAACAAACAGGACACTACACACATAGACACACATGTACACTCAAGACACAGGGAGGTGGAGTGTGCTCAGAGACGTGTCTTGTAAATCTCTTTCCGAAAGAAGCTTTGGGATGTAGACAGAAACTTACACACTGGGCTCTGAGGGAGAGCAAAAACACTCCACTCATCTTTCTCTCTCCCCCTCAGCTCTTGTCCTTTTTTTTCTACTTTCCAGACTCTCTTGACACTTTTGCTTTCTTCTCTTCTCACCATATCACCTTATCCCCTCCCTTTCCTTCTCCACTACTGTCTTCAACACGATCTTTGTGTTTGAAACTGATCCTTAAGTAACTCCCACTAACCTCTTTGCCCAATCTCTCTCTTTCCTTAAAAACAAGCCTTAAGAATCAAGGTCTAGTTCAAGCTTATAGAGCTCATTTTACCCAGTAACTTAGCCACACCACATAAAACTCATTGACAAGCTCTCTTTCCCAGTGTACCCTACTCTCCAGCTCCCCTGGCTGCAGTGACTAATGTCTTGCCTCTTCATACACAAAGAAAGTGTAGACAAACTGCAGGATGATGGGGAAAAGCATTATATCTTTTCTGATAAATGGAGCCTTCATCTTTTGTCATGGCTGCTGTGGGACCCCTGCCAACTACACACTTCGACCTAAAGCGGCTACAAGTGTGCATGTCTGTGTGAACAATTAATTATTCTGTAAACACTAACCTTGTCTTTACTCATGAAGACCAATTTCCTGAGTGCAATAAGGTCTCTTAACAAAGGAGAAAAATTTACTCTTCTTATGCACATTCATTGCCCACTGTACTCTAAGTTTATAACTTATTATCTTCCTCTTTTATGTCCTGCATCTTCTTCACTCCTTCTCCCTCTCTCACTCTCTCACTCAAGGAATTAACTAGTCAAACTAGTAAAACTATTCCGCTCCAACCTCTCTCTCTACCCCTGTAAGAAACTGGGCATTATAAAGGAGAAGAGAGTTTGCCATTAGCTCCAGTCTTCCTTCAATGCTTCCCGTGGAGTATTGTTAAAACACAGCACCTCTCCTCTCCCCACATTTTCCCTCCTCCCTCTCTCACCCCCATCCATGGTGAGGCTCTTAAAACACTTTGCATGAGAAAAAGTGATTACTCTTCAGATGCTCTGCTGACAAAAGGGGAGTCTTTAGGTTCATCTGAAAATTTGCTCACAGAGTTAACACCCTGCCCTCCCCACTCTTATCCTCTTGTTTTGTTTTAATAAGGAAGGCTGATATTTGTCTTACAGCGAGGGTGAATAAAGACTTTGATATTTTCTTGTAAAGTGGTTTGGGGCAGAATCAGTAGGAAACTACTTAGACATTAAGAAGTGGCTAAACACATAAATGAACAGGAAAGAGAAGCAGAGATAAGAATATGGGATTTGTAACAAAATGTTTTCCTGACTCCTGTTGTTTTGATGAGGCATTGACCTTTGAACATACAGAATCAATATTCCATTAATAGCACACCTCATTCCCCTGGTCTGTTGTCAAAAGTTAAGCTATTAGGATTTAACTTAGACTTAGGCCCCATTCACACCTGGCATTAACATGCATCCTGGGTGACTGGATCATACGTGGACAGCCAAGACACACAGCCATAAACACCAGGCATTATGAAGGCACCTCCAGTGACCATTTGTGACGGGGTTTCATATATCCTTTATGCTGGAGAAAGGCTGTTTTGCACATGTATTATGTCAGTCTTCCACTGCATTTATATTAAAACATCTCATGTACCGGTACAGACTATTTCAAATGTTTTAATCACATAGTCAGCTAATGGAACTTATGAATGAATGAGAGATGAGATGACAAATTAAACTATGAAAAGCAGCTGCTTTCATCTCTGCTGTTATAGCATCGTCTTTATTCATTAGCTTAGATGTATAGGGCTCTACCGTTCAGCACAATTTCCAAAGAGTCTTCCTTCCATCCAAACTAGGTTTTTAAATTAGTTTACTTTCTTAATTGTCTCTAATGGTCTGTCATACCTGGCTCTAACTCTGGAAAACGTGTGTCTGATACAAACACTGATAAGGACATAGAAGAAAAGACGTCTACAACAACATACCCATGCCATGCACACACACACACTGCTCTGTGTCACACCAAATGAGGCAGCACACTTTCTGCTATGCTTCACACTAGGGCTTAAAACGTTTTACAGCCTGTCAGAGTCTCAGCAACATGCCAGCTGATCTGCTGCTAATCACCTGCTTGGGAAATGCAAACATGAGCATTAACTATGGTTTTCTCAGTCTCTCTCTCACATAGCCTTTTTTGGCTGGGACACCTGAGCCAATGAAAATCATTCGATCAGTCATGTTCTGCTTGAACTCAGTTTCTCACTCTGCTTTGATGAAAGAAGAAATGGCTAGGCTTATTGGGAGGTCAACTTAAGAGATTCCTGCAGCCAAAGCTAACACTTTGAAAGTTTGGAACAGACTTTCACATATTCTGACACAAATCTACACTCACTCCAAAATACACACTAGACTGCACCCTTGGAAGGAAGGAATATTGGGGTTTTCTGATTCACACACCAACCATGTCCTATTTTAACCTTTTGAACCAGATGCAATTCGTAGGCATATTTGCACCCAGTCTTCTTGCTTTTATAAGTCAGGAACTGTTTATCTCTCAGAAATAAGAGATAAAATTATTTCCCAATTTATGGCTTTTTTTGTGCTTCAATTCAATTCAATTCAGTTTTATTTGTATAGCGCTTTTAACAATGGACATTGTCGCAAAGCAGCTTTACAGAAATATAATTATTTATTATTATTCAGCAAATAATCAAGTTTTAAAAATACACAAATGTTCAACGCACTTCTTACTCACTATTATCAATAAACTCACTCATTTATTCATAATAGAGAGTAAAGTTTTTGCATTTCATAGCATCTGTGTTTTTTCAGTGTCTGTGAGCAAGTGTATGCTGTAGTTATGGCAATGATAGAAGTTTTGAAATAAAGGAAATGGAAAAAATTCCTCAAAAATAGGTAAGACTTCTTAGGGTTAACAGACCATAATAGGTGAACAACAGCTTACTGCGGAAGGGATGAGAGTGCATCAGAATGAAAAACACATGAATGAGAATAAAGATAGATAGATGCAAAGAGAAAAGGGAAAGAGGAAAGAGATAAAAGAAGAGAGAAAGGGAAATGGAGAGAGGGAAGGAGAGAAAAGGGGGTTGTCCTGATGGAGAGGCAGATCAGAAGCATGCCCTGAAGGGCTGACTCAGCCTGGGGATTAGTCAGAGAGAGAGGGGGAGACAGTGAGACAGACAGAGGGAGTGAGAAAGAGACCCTTCATGCATGGAGACACACCCCTTTTGTTACCTCCTCTGAGACACAAATATGGACAGACACTTTTGACATGTGTCTACTTTAACACAACAGCCCAACTTTGTGTCAACACAATACACACCCAAATACATTGGCAAGGCTGACAACCTTCTTTGCTCTCTTTTTTTTCAGAGCCTTATATCACTATTTCATAGTTCCTGCTTCTGACATTGTTCCCCTTTTCCTACATGCTATATGTCCTTTTCATTTGACATTAAAAATATCAATGTTGAAACTCTATAGACTGAGATATGTCAGGCAAATTCAACAGCAGTATGACAAAGTTCAGTATTACAATATTAAATGCTTTCAGCCTTGCTAATTATTGTCAGAAGTCAATACTTTAAAGGGAAAAAGATATTTCAATTTTCATTTTTCTTATCCTCCTGGGGTGACATGAACGAAAAGACCGAAAACACAGCATAATAATAAGAAGAGAGTCAGCGCTTCTGGTGCAATACCTCATGCACAAATGTGCAGTGTTCACTTTATGTCCCTGCTACAGATCCATCATAACTAATCACTCCCATATGCCTTAGTACAAAAACTAATCAACACTGCATAGCCTCCAAACATCAAACTAAAAAAAAAAAAGAAAGAAAGAAAATCCCCAAACACTCCCCAGAGCACTTTTGTAATCTCCATCTAGGATAAATCCCAGAGACGCTGGGGGAAAAAGAAAAACTTTCAACCCACTTATCGTCACATCAGTTTGGACGGGCTAAGGGGGCTATTTAAACATGTATTAGCATGGCAGTGGCCTGCTGTCAACCACCTCATCCTCATGGATGTGTGCACACACACACACACAACCCTTATAATTACAGGTAGTGCTGCTTTAGAGATGAGGGCAAAGACATTTTTCTGAAACACTCGGCTAAAAGAGTTTGAGTTCCCATAAGCTGGAGAAACATATGTGTTTTTAGGTTTAGTGAACCAGGGAAGAAGAAAAGGCAGACGATATTGGATTTAATCATGTGTTATGTTGGTCGTTCATATTAGCTGGTGGACAACATTTTGTCCATATAAACTGGAGGCAGTGAGAAAGAACCTGGGCAGATTTCAAACACTTTATATCAGTAAAACAATAATGACTAAATCCTAGAAGATTAGAGGAAGGAAATGCCTTCACAGTATGTGTACATTAAGATGTGTGATTTTTATTACAATGCAGGAGCATGCTGGACTTTTACCCACCTTCTAGAAAACCTGTTTGACAGATATTATTTAATGATGCCACAAAAACTAATATTAGAAACAGTTTACATTGGTAGTAAAAAGAATATATAGTAGACAGAATATACAGTGGGTACCAAAAGTCTGAGACCACTTTTTTTCATTTAAAATTGGAAATAAACAAAAGTTTTTAGAATTTTAAGATATTTAAAGCAAAGAAAGTATCTGTTCAATATCTTGAATATTTAACTTTCATGACTCTGCAATATTTCTAGGTCCCTACTTATATGTAAGCAAGTTTGTGATACTGACCATGTTTAACTCCCTTGTACAAAATGTCAGACTTGCCTTACACCTAATCTATTCTATTGAAGTATGTATTCAGATCACAATGGTTTTACACAAACTTGTGAAGTCCATGACAGCTTGAATGCACACTGTTATTAAAGCAAAAAAGGGGACATATCAAATACTAAGAAACTGTAAATTTCATGTCAATATTTCAAACACTACTTTTCACTCAAGTTGCTGTCAATAATATAATTTGTTATGAAAACTGCTGTGTTAAAAAGAACGCCAAATAGAAACATTGTCATTAGTGGTCTCAGACTTCTGGACTCCACTGTATATAATTATATGCTGAAACCTCATATTAAGATGTAAAATTTCACAATCACTTACATTTTATATGTATAATTTGTTCTAAGTTTACATTGCTGACATTTTACAATTTTTTTTCAGTTTTGTAAATTTATGTGGCGTAACTAAAATTCCACTGTCTTTAAAAAAAGAAATATACACAGTTAAAGGCTCTAAATTGCAGCACATGACGATAGGGTATTTTTCCAAATCATAATGTAATTAAGTCAGAAGAGGGTTAAACGAGTACTTAAGGTCAATTTAAAATGCAGTAAGGGCAGGTGCAATAAGGCCTACAAAATACCGCCTCCTTAAACCGCAGGGTAAAATATGGGCTAAACCGGAAAATGCCCTAAATTTGGGTTATACGGCTTTTCCCGTTTGTTTCGAATAGCAGTGCTGAACTATATAATTTCTTCAAAACAAATTAAACACTTTGAAAATGTCTGCTACTGTTAATTATTTCAATTCTTATAAATACTTACACATTCAAAGAAAGTTGCCACTATGACAAACAGCTTAAAAAAGAGAACATCGCCAACGATTAATGAAAAGGGAAAAATCAAACAAACGATCACCTTTTTTCCCGACAAGTCTTCCGTGACATTTACAGTAGCCAAATTAAACATTCATTTACGTTCCTTCTGACGTTTTGTAGTTTATAGAATTTGTCCAATAAATTACTTTTACGTATTTCTCTGGGGTGCTGCGTGGTCTTTACCGGTTTGGCTCAAACCTGCGAGGCGAGCAGAGCGGCGCGCGCTCACTCTGACCCGCGGCACAGCTGTGCGCAAAAACTCCCAAACCACTCTACTGGACACACAGTGCACTCAACAGTGTATAAATCACTACATTACACTTTAATGTAGTGGTCATAACAAGATTTGTTATTTGGGATTCAAATTTTAAAACAGGTAAATTCTAACCAAATACTGCGAATAAATTACATGGCTTGGGGGGGAGATGCGAAAAACGAATGAATGTATTTTTAAACATCAGAAATATGCAAGGCCATCAGTCAAAATATTCAAACTGTCCTGACTTCCTCTTGTAAATTCAGCCCAATTCATTTTACATAATACATGTCAAATTTCCAAACATTTAAAATTTTTCATTGGGTATTTTTTAAACCAATTCCAGGACTAAGAACAATTGTAAGTGGAACTGAATAAAATAAATGTCATTTAAATTAGATCGGAATTTGTGTGTGCGCGCGTGCGAGCGTGCGTGTGTGTAGGCCCCGATCAAGTACTGAATGTAGGAGAGCACGTGAAGATCGTTCTGTAATCTGATGCCGCTGAAAATGTGCTCAGCCCCCAAAATCTGTCCGGGAAAAAAACAACAGCATCTCTAATGACTGCACCAGTACAGGCCAAAGAGAGACCCGGCCCTTAACAATGGCTTTTCAGTTTACTTTCACACTAAGTAAAATAGCTTAATAAAAAAAGCACGCATTCTGCGGGAGGCTTTCTGTATAAAGAAACAGAAAGATGTGAAGTTCATTCTCTGTGAGAAGTTTGTCAACATTGTGTGTAACGTCACGAAACTATTCAATCTCACTCGCACAGTACAACATTAAACACAATAACTTAGCACATACGGTCTACCGCGTTTCTTTCAGCATTTTACTTTGTTTTTGTTTGTTACTTTACGCTAGTTGGCGTTTTACATAAGTATGCGCGTTTGGCAACGTCTCAACTTGAAATGTGACATTTCGACGTTCTCTAACACTGCTCGTATTTCCAAAAACTTGTTTCACAACACACACACACAGCAAACATGCAAACAAACACTTTTTATCAGACTTACGTTTCCGAATGCGGTTTTCCCCTGTGTAAAAATGTTCAACTTTTCAGAACTTTCCTCTTCACTTTTTTTTTCTTTCTCGTCGCAAATGTGCTGCTCCCGAAGCTTTCTGCTTTTACTCAGGAGTTAGCCGACTTTACTTTTCTTGGTCCTCTCCTTCTTTTCTTCACCGGGACGCTTCTAGTAGTGCACTAACGCTCGCAACTTTCTCTACATGCCTGCCAGAACATTACAAGCCAAAGCGCGCGCGTGCGCCCACACACACACACACACACAGAGAGAGAGAGAGAGAGAGAGAGAGAGAGAGAGAGAGAGAGAGATTCCTAACGCAACAAAGAGTGTGGTTTCTATACTTTATGTGGAGTGTGCAACTCCAGCTGCTCCTTCCTTCGCCTGACTCCTCCCTCGGAGCGTATACACACACACACACACACACACACGCACCCTTTCTATCCCGATGTTTTCTCCTTTCTTCCTCTCTCCCTCCTACCCTTATCCCAGTTAAACCATTGCTCCTGCCATCGATTCCAGTATTTTAAGCACACCATTATGTGAGAATGGTTTAATGATACCGTTTTTATTTATTGTACACTATACGCTTCTCTAAAACTTCGAGACGCACATCCAGAGAATGATGTATTCATTTATAAACCAGAATAGGTTGATGGTGCATGAAAAACTGCAATAAAATCACGACCTGTGCAATACAGAGGAATGGTACTCTCTATTATAATATTGTGACTATATCTACTCTATTATTACATGTGGTTTGAACTTTTTTAAAACTCGGTGGACCCGGAACAAATCTGATTTCAGTACACATTCTGAAAATGGTATGGTGAATCTCTTGTATTCATTCCCACAATGCTGATTATATCAAGCAGCTATTTAAATATAATAATTTCTTTTTAAAATCAGACTATTGTCAATTGTTATCCTACATATGCCTTTAGAAATCACATTTGTATATGCAAACTTGTAGAAAGTATTAAAAACACCAAGAAATACTTTTCTCAATGTTCAAACTGTTATACATAAGACACTTCATATTTTCTCCAATGCCATTAAATGTGACAAAGGAATATAAAAATGAAAGAATTATTTCAGTTTTATTTCTGCTGTTATCACATTTATAAGTATTATTAACAGCTCATACATTATCCAACAGTATCAAAAAATGTATATGTTAAAATAATGTATTTTTGTATATGTTAAAATAATGTGTGCACTTGTGAGAATCACAAAATCCACCTAACATTGTATAGTGCAAAAAAAGAAAAGAAAGTGGTTTGTCTTCTTGCATGAGTGTGTTTTTAAAGGAAAAAAGTGAATGAACGAGAATGAGAACTGCCTTTATAAAAAAACACATATTCAAAGATAATACAATAGTTATTATGATCTTGGTAATGTATATTCACATGGATTTGCTTGGAAAAGCTGAGGACAATATAAAAAAATCATTCAATATATAAACTGATCTTCCAATGGAGCTTGGACATAATCAATATACATCATCAATACACAGAGAAATTAGGTTAATATCTTCTGTGCCCATCATCAAACAAGATGATGTCAGATAAAGCTTGAAAACACTATAATCCTGTAATTTGTATCTAACTGTCACTGAGAACTCAATTCACTAAGACATTCAGTAAGACTTCCACTCATTTATCTGCACAAAGGTGCCGTTTACAGCTTAGTCAACGTTGGAGGCACAACGGTATGATAATGATTGCACGCAGCCCGTTCTTACGACTGACATGACTCTTGTGTTTCCCCTTAAAGGTTGGAAAAACAGTAATAGTTGTGTCAAGAACGTCAGTAGGGGGAAAAAGCAGTGTTTTTATTATTTATTTATTTATTTATTTATTTATTTATTTATTTATTTTTGTGGTGGACCCACATTTTCAATCTAGGTGAGTGTGGAAAATATCTGAATTAGCAAACCGTTTAATGATTTAACCTGTTTTTCTATTGCAGTGACATATTACAGAGTATAGAGCTATTATGTGATAATTCACTAGGCCTGGCTATACAAACAGCTGATTCATTGGCTTGTGCTGAATAAAGAAACATGTACTCTGTGATTTTGTACCTGTACTAACTATTATACCAACTCCTTTTGTACTGAGGCTTGTCTAAGTCTCTCTGTATATAGGCATCTGCCAAATGGGCGTGCCGCATTTCCCCTCGATGAACGCGTTTTTGGCCTCGTGTTTTCAGTAAAATCCTGCCATCCATAAACTGAAGGATGAAGATGCCGGTAGCCGTGGGTTTGTTACGTTTGCGCGACCCCTCCGTCTTTAAATGAAAGACCTATTAGCCAACAGAAATTAAGCGCACGACCAATAGGTCCTACGTACCCGTTGATATGAAGAACTGACACTAGCTAACAGAAAGGTAAGTAATTTCTTGTTCCGCATAACTACCAGTATAAATAAAAATCCGAACTGTTACAATATCTGATATGACACAAGTGAGCTATTTGCCCTCTTCAGAGACGGCTCTCTTACTTCGCGACGCTTAGAGATGGTGAGATTAATTTGTGTTTTTTTAATGCAGTCGGGTTCTCTCTCACCTGTTTTGGCTGATGTCACTTTATATTTAGGCCTATAGTATTATGCTTAATCAGGAAATCGTGCAGTAGCTATTATCAGCCAGCCAGCAATATAGTGGTTCTGATTCTGAACCTCACGTTTTAGGCTCAGGGTGGTTTTCCCGAAACGTTCGTAACGCTAAGTAGTTGGTTATCTCCTTCGTAAGAACGTTCTTTTATTAACCAGAGTTTATTTAATAACTGACGTAACTAAACTCGTTCGTAAATTACCGAGTAACCTTACCCATTCGTTACTCACTAAGAACTTGAGTGCAGTTCTAACAGGAAAAGGCAGAGGCCGCTAATTTCTATCAAAGATCCGTTTGCCAGAACGGAAGTTATTATTATTATTATTATTATTATTATTATTATTATTATTATTATTATTATTATTATTATTATTATAAATTGTGTACTCCTTTTGGTCGTTGTTCTGTATTTTATTTCATATAATTATCTCACATATTGATTGCTCAAATAAAACAATATATGGGAAGATCATTGTGCATCAGCATTGGAGAAAGGGCTTACCCAGTGGAGCCGGTGTCCTAATGTGTGCGATAAAATGTAAACCTAATAGACTGCCTCGGTGATGGCAAACAGTGGCATAACCAGCTTTTTAGTCTGCTTATTTATGTCGCTCCTTGGTGCACAGTAAATGTCAAACAATATCTATAATGCCTTCATAGTTTCTCTATATTTCCATATACAATGTAGTGTTTGAAAAAACACTTGACAGTGGTGATGTAAATCAACTAGAGATATGATTCATTAAGCCCGAATGAACTGTACACTTGTAATAGATCTCTGAGGGATATGATTGGAGCTCAGGGTTGAGGAGGAAATTGGGGTGGCAGGTCATCATGAATAAAATAGTCACTCAACTTGGATGGGTACTGTAGAAACCTTCAGAAAATCTTCCCCTTAGAGTGTCATGCCACTGGTGAATTCAGGGATACGGTAATGCTGTGCAATGCATACACCTCATTCTTATATACACCTATAAAATTCCATCTACAGGTGTGACCTTTTTATAGACATTGTGCTGGGGAGTATTCCTTTTATTTTGGCCAGCTGCAGTGGTTGACTACTGAGTGATAGTGAATTTCCTTTCCATATATTTGCTAAGTTTCTAGCCCACATCCCATAACTATTTCCTTCCGCTCACAGTATGGTGAAAAGAGTAAATATGCATATTGAAAATAAATAATATGTTTACATCAATAAATGATAGTCACATCAACAAGTCAGATGGCCTTAGGAAAATGTCAGAGAGGAGAAAACTAACACACATGCCTTCTACACATGTGGACGAGAAAGAGGAAGAGGGGAAATGGAAGAACAGAACATTTCCAGGCCACCACAGAGTTGGGAGTACAACTGAGATTATAAGAGAAGCTGTAATGTAATGGTTGGTCTTTTTGTTTTGTTTCATTGTTTAATATTTGGTTAACAAACACGCTATCATACAATGACAATTTTAACAACAAAATAAAGCAAAAAAAATATTCAAATGTGCAAAGGCTAATTTGGCAAAATGTGTAACAAATAAATCTTTTGCACCCTAAAATAAAGCCTAGTTTAATAACTTTTGGTTAAAAAAAATAGGTAACCCGTTTTTTTATTTAACAAAAACAAAGTAACATTTTACACTCTCTTTGTTTATTGGGCAATATAGTTGGTACTGACATTGAAGGTCTGTCATGTTGTACCACTAAGATCATACTGTTGTTGAGGCAATATCTGTTAGGTGTTTTAGTCCATATAGTTTTGCATTTGAAATAAAAGAGAAATAACAATTTCAGAAAACACAGATAAACATATCATATGAAAAAGCTTTTGCCTGTTAATGTAATAAAGCTAAAGTATTTGATCCAAAGCTAATCGAACAGGTTACGCTGTTATTGGTGTTCTAACATCTTGAACCATGGGCCTCTTTGTAAATTTGAGTACATGCTCCTCTAAAGGTCTCTGCATGGCCCTGGATATAATGATATCGCATACATGATTGGATATTTACATTTATTTAATTGAGTCATATTACATACCAATGACATCTTATACAGTGACTAGGGCTTTGAAAACAATGTTTATTTTTGATTGTTGAGCTGTATTGAAGTCAATTAATGTGGCAATAAAAGAATCTTGAAACACTATAATTATGTTTGTCACAAAACAAACAAAATATATCCCACAAAAAAAAAGGTCTTTAGTACCTTAAAACACCCATTTATCTTCCCTTTTACCAGGCCACAACACTGGACGAAATGAAGACAAAGAAAGCACTGATAGTAAAAAATAAAAAAGTGTAGCAGCTGCAGAAGTACAATAACAAAAAACCTAGCAAAGCAAAAGCCATAGCATGAGATAATCCATTACACGCAACATCTAACATTTATATTAGTCAACAAAAAAAGTTGCATTCTTGTCTAACTTTTTTGTTTTCATTTATATATTTGATAATATTATAATTGTGTATATGTGTAACACTCTTGGTGCTAGCAAATAGAGAGGTTGATAAAGAAATGTGAAGAGTTGGTCTTATACTCTTTTAGACTGTCTCAGAGGAGGAGAAGTGAGGAGAGGAGAATGAGGAGGAGTGAGGTGGATTGAAGAGTGGTGGATCCCAAAAGTATTCTATCAAAGAGTAAGAGGATACCAGGGACTGAGCTTTTGCCTAGAGGCAAGTAACCATTGGTCTCCCAAGCACATATTCCAAAGACAGCCTTGGAAAGGCAAAGCACACATCAAAAGCAGCCATGGTGCTAAAGTGGTTATGGAGGAGACAAAAAGGAATAAAAGTCTTTCTTTGGCCTCCTCGGAGCCCCAGATATCACCCCAATTAAAGAACTCCTGCCCCACACAAGAGCTGACTCAGTGACTCACTACACATCTCTCTGTTGCACTTTTCCTCTTACTGTCTATTTCTTTGTCCCCCCCATACACCATCATTCACATAGGCAAATACAGACGTAGACAAATTTGTTGGTACCCTTACAGTGCATTGAAACAATGCTTCATTCCTCTTGAAAAGTGATGAAATTAAAAGCAATTATCTCATGTATACCTGCATGCCTTGGGTATTTATCTCTTACTCTGGTAAAGCAAAGAATGTGTGAAAAGAGATAAATTATTGCCTATTCTACAAAGATATTCTAAAATGGCTTAAACAGATTTGTTGGTACCCCTAGAAAAGATTATAAATATTCAGATTATAGTCATATTTTAAGCTAACTGTTTTCTTTAATTAGTACCACACATGCCTTCAATCTTGTAATCAGTCATTCAGCCTATTTAAATGGAGAAAAGTAGTCATTCTGCTGCTTGGTATCTTTGTGGGTACCACATTGAACATGGACCAGAGAAAGCAAAGGAGCCTGTTGTCTGAGGAGATCAGAAAGAAAATTATAGCCAAGCATGTTAAAGGTATAGGCTATAAAACCATCTCCAAGCAGCTTGTTCCTGTGACCTCAGTTGCAAATATTATTAAGACTATAGCCAATCTCCCTGGACGTGGCTGCAAGAGGAAAATCATCCCCAGATTGAACAGAAGGATAGTGCAAAAGGTAGACAAAGAGCCAAGGAAAACTTCCAAAGAGGTACAAGCTAAACTCCAAGGTCAAGGTACATCAGTGTCTGATTGCACCATCTGTCCCTTTTTGAGCGGCAATGGGCTTGATGGAAGAAGACCCAGGAGGACTCTACTGTTGACAGCAAAACATAAAATGCCAGACAGGGAGAATGTCCTTTGGACAGATGAGGCAAAACTGGAGCTTTTTGGCAAGTCATACACTATATTACCAAAAGTATTCGGTCACCTGCTTTGACTTGATGAACTTAAGTGCCATCCCATTCCTAACCCATAGGGTTCAATATGATGTCGGTCCACCTTTTGCACCTATTACAGCTTCAGCTCTTCTGGGAAGTCTGTCCACAAGGTTGAGGAGTGTGTTTATAGGAATTTTTGACCATTCTTCCAAAAGCACATTGGTGAGGTCACACACTGATGTTGGTCGAGAAGGCCTGGCTCTCAGTCTCCGCTCTAATTCATCCCAAGGGTGTTCTATCGGGTTCAGGTCAGGACTCTGTGCAGGCCAGTCAAGTTCATNGTTGGAAGAGGAAGGGGCCCGCTCCAAACTGTTCCCACAAGGTTGGGAGCATGGAATTGTCCAAAATGTTTCGGTATATTGAAGCATTCAAAGTTCCTTTCACTGGAACTAAGGGGCCAAGCCCAGCTCCTGAAAAACAACCTGTGGGAGCATTTCTTTGAGTTTGTGACGTGTAAAAGAATGAAAAAAAAAAAAGAGATCAATGGGTAAGTTTCAGAC